>JBBPDI010078991.1:0-14413 GCA_037974545.1 Cucumis variabilis | reverse complement strand
AACCGTCGGACAAAACTTGGTTTATTTATTAATTGTTATCGTTATTACTCTGGCTACTAATTCAACTTTGATTTTTTAAAAAATAGATTCAACCTTTCAAGATTAGTAACTATACAAAATTTTAAATTAAAGTCAAAAGGAGCTCCACGATGTATACTATCTTATATATATGGTCGAATTGAATTTTATTTACACTCCGTGGAGAATAAGAAGAAAAAAACACTATTTACCTTCTATAGAAAAAAAATTATAATATCTATAATATTTTTTAGAAAAAGTAAATATTTTACCAATTTTTCTATTTTTGATAATTTCTCTTTAGTGTGCGTTTGAACTAGGGGTGTAAGAATACGGATTGAACCCAAATAACCCGGACTATCCAACCCATATTATAAGGGTTGGGTTGGGTTAGATTAAAATATGGATTGGGTTGGGTTAATTTTTTTTATTTTTTCGGGTTGGGTTGGGTCTCGGGTTGGAGGGTTGAGAAATTCGGTTCAACCCAATCCAACCCAAATTAATATAATATATATAAAAATAATAAAATAATAATAATAATATATTATTTAATAAAAAAAACAATTCGGTTTCTTATTCTTTTAGGTTTATATTGTGTTGTATCTTGAACTTTATTAGTCATTTATTATTAAAAATGAACTTCATGAGCATTTATGAGTAATTTTTTTATTTATGTATTTTAAGAACTTTAAATTTATTTATGTGTAATTTTGAATTTATTTGTGTCTGTAATTTTTACTTTATTTGTGTTAGTAACTTTGAATTTATGAATGCTTAGCTTGAATTTATTATATGAAGTTTTGAATTATGTATGTTTGAAATTTAAATATAACAAACCTATACAACCCAATTTAATGTAACTAGAAAAGAAAAAAAAAAAACTATGCAACCCGACAACCCAACCCAATCCAACCCATATATTTACGAATTGGGTTGGAAACTAAATTCGGGTTATTCAGGTTGCCAACCCAAATAACCCAAAAATATGGGTTGCGTTGAGAATGTCTCCCAACCCAACCCAACCCGATTTCACCCCTAGTTTGAACATTGAGTTGAGGAAGTATTTTGATCACCAAATTTAAACTTTTATTTTTTTTATTTTTTTCTGCTATTAAACATACAACAAAAATAAAATATAGAATTATCTCCTTTTTTTTCTTTCTATTTATTTGAAATACATCATTTGGGTTGATAAAATCATTTTAATGATAAAATTATTGAAAACATCTACAATTAAAACACAAACTTTTACTTTCAATTTGTATCCTTAAATATAGTTAGAGATATTTTATGATTGTTAGAGATATTTTTACTTTCAATTTGTATCCTCAAATATAGTTAGAGATATTTTATGATTGTTAGAGATATTTTACTTTCAATTTGTATCCTCAAAGATAGTTAGAGATATTTTATGATAAATTGGGTTGGTTTTGGACGGATAAAAAAACTCACGCATCTTTTGGTTCACTAATAGTTCTTCGCATGTTCTCACCTCATTATTCATATCAAGTCTCTCAATCACTTTCCTCTTACAATAATTATCAACTAAACTCTGAATGTCATATGCCTCTAATCCTTTAGAGTGTAAAATTTATGACCAATGAAAGAGAACAATGATATTTGTAAGGTTCACAAATAGTCTTTATGGACTTTGACTTGATTGATCAATGGCCCTTGGATGGCTCAACTAATAGAATTTGAGTCATAGTTATCAATGAGACTAAATTAAGCCTCTTTTTTTTTATTATTATTAAATTGGATTTTAGCCATGTATTATTATCAAATGGACCAAATCAATTAGTCGGGATGAAATCACGCGACAATTGATGTCTTCAAATTTAATTTGTGACACATGACAACTTTTAATCAGTAAAAATTTAAATATTTATAATTTCGTCATAATTTAAGAAATGATATGTAAAATTGTGATTACACCAAAATGTCTCATTCAACAACATTAATACTAAAAACAAAAAGTAAGCATTTATTAAAATATCAAAATTCAACCAAATACTTCTTAAACTAAGAAATTAAAGTAAAACAAAATTTAAATTTTAAGGATAAAATTATAACATTTAAAATATAAAACTAAATTGAAATTGAAATCAAAATCAAAATTTAATAACTAAAAATAAATTTAAACCAAATCAAAAAATTAAAAAAAAACTGTGGATCAAAATTTTATTTTTCCCAAATTGAAAGGTAACTATTATGTTTTTTTTTATTATTGGCAGACTAATAATCATTGAGTGAATAAAAACTTATGAGAAAAAAAGAAAAGACAAAATAAACCTTATTAATTATATATATATATATATATATATTTATTTATAAAGTATATGATTTGAATCTCATACTTTAATTATTCTTAGCAAAAGGATGAGAGATTTGTTGAATAATGTATTGAAATAAGTTTGTTAAAAAATTAAAACAAATAAATATGCAAGTGTGCAATTTCACAACAAAACAACAGCCATCCTTTTCACCGTCCAACGACAATTACTGCTCACCCATACGGTCGTGACTTCAAAGGGAAGTTGAATAACGACATGTCGTTCTCGCCTTTTGGAAGACTGACTTGGTAACTACGTTAAGTGTTTGAAATAAATTTAGATTGTTTTTTTTTTCAAAAATAACAAATTTTCACAAACTATTTCATTACAAAAAAAACTAAAATACAAATTTTATTAACGAAGTTTAAATATTTTGCTAAATATTATATATTTTTAACAATTTTAAAAAAATATTTTATAAAAAAATTGACAAAATATTTACCAATTAAGTATAATGATTATTGTCATTTAATAGTTTTTCAAATGTAAATAGTTTTCCTTTTATTTTTCTATATACACATGAAAAAGGAAAATTTAATAGTGATTTTTTTTATTGATTTTAAATAAGAGAAAACTGCAAAGTTTGATTATTTTGTTGCTATTTCAAAAAAATATATTTTAATTAGAAAAATTATTTTAAATGACAACTTTTTAAAAAAATACTTACAAATATAGCAAAATATCACAATCTATATGTGATAGATTGCAATAAACTACTATTATCTTATGCTATTGAAATTTTTCATTATACCTAAGTAAGTATCAACTTCAGCACATACATATATTTGGGAAAAGAAACCAATTTATATTATAAAGTTTTGGGTCGTAGTCATTAAAACTAAGCACGATCTAGGGATAAGTAATTGAATAGATTTAAGGTTTTTTTTTTAAATATTTACATTAAGGAAGTTTGCAAACAAATTTATGATAATAGTCCATGTCACCTGAAAAATTAAAAGACAAAATTCATTACATGTATTAAGTGTAAATATATTATCAACTTTTTAATTTTTCATAATTAATCTATATTTCTCTAAATTAATCGATTAAAATTCTTTAGTGATAATTTACAGCTATTTTTGTCTTTAACAATTACATTAACATAATCAATTTAGTATTGGTAGTTTATAAATTTAGATTATAACAATATTCTTTTAAGAAAACGTAGAAAGTCTACAACTTAGTTGGTTTTTACAAAATTTCAAAGCTAATTCTCATATTCTTGAGGAAAAAGTTAAGTTGATATAAAATTAGTTGAAAGCGATCTTTCCATAACAAAATCCTACTTCTACTCTTAGAAAACTTTAAAATCATTATAAATTGAGTTTTTTTTTTTAAATAATTAGTGAATAGTGGACTATTGATTGATTGAGTAGCCCAAATAATTCAAACAATTTTATTATTTAAGAAAGAGTGAATTACTCATTGTATTCAACACTTTTTTTTTTCTTTTTCATTTTAGTTAACCAAAATTTCAAATGTAAAACATCATCTTTATACTCTAATAATTTAAAAGTTATGTTTGAAATCAAACATAATAATACAAAAACACTTTTAAATGTTTTTCATTTGAATATAGTAAATTAAGAATAGAAAAAATAGCATATAATACAACTAGTGATGATCAAATGACATACCAATCATTTGAAACTATAAACAATGTTTACTTTTATTTTATAACTTAAGATTGCTGAATGGGAAGTTTCGAGTTGACCAAATTAAAATTTAAATAGTTTAAAATTTTGACCCAACTATTTCTAGTATTTATATTCCACCCCCTACTTATCTGCCACGTCATGTGACCATACAAAAAGATTTATAAATTGTGTCACACCATGCTAACTAAATAACCCAATTATATTATATGGTTTGTATTTTCGTGTTATTTATTAGTCGAATCGGTTTTGTTTAATGTCAACATATTACGAGAATTAAATCTCTATCTCTTTCAACTTTTTTTTTAATTTTAAACACGGTTTTCAAAACCTTGAGTTTATGATTAATAAATCATTAAGTTTACTTAGTAGTTATGAAGAGTTGTTGAACCTCATGTCCTACGTAAAATAGTAAGGGCATGTCCGGGACTAAGTGTTTTAGCTTGATAGTTGAAGTCATGATTACTTGTAAGCGAATTGAACTATACTATGGCCGACAAAAGTATTACTTTCGTGTTTGTCGGAAGTTTTTGAAGAGTTGAAATTGTGTTTATGTTGATTTTATGTGATTGTGATGTAATTTTTAATATTTGATCATCTAATTCTTTATGTGAAAATTGATACTCTTGAATTGAAGAAGGGAAACTAGTGAATGTTTTTGAAGTGCTTTTGTTTGTGTATCTGCAGAGTTTCATTTATTTAAAACTTGAACTCGAGATATTCAACTTTTCGAGATTTAGTCTTTAGGGTTTTGAAGCTTTGCCTTTGTTTCTTCCAATCTTTCAAAAATTAAACGTAGGACTCACGTTTACCACAAATTTACACTAAACTAGTTTATTTAATCCAACAATCACAACGAACACACATAACAATTCTTGACCAACTTCAATCTTCAATACATTTTGGAACGAGCATCAACGTCTCAATTTCACAATCAATAAAATTGTCGCTAAATTTAAGAAATATCGTAACAAGTTACAATTGGTCCATTGTATGTCTAAATTTAAATAAAACTTAAAATTACATGGTAGCCACGACATGTCGATATATCATTTTAGACTGTCTTCGAATGAACTAAAATTTTATAAACATAACAACTTGTCATTGTTTATAAGTGATAGACTCTAATGAATATTGATAGATTATTATCATCTATCATTAATAAATACTGTTTGATACTAATATATATCTATGGTTTTGTTATATATAAAAAAAGAGTCTTTAACTCATATAACCTAAATTGCTATATGATATTACATGAAAGACTTAACTTTCTAATAATTTTCACAAAAGACCTAAATGGGCTAATATATTTCACAAATATAGGCTCAAATTACTTCTTTGCCCATTTTATAATATTGGATTACTTTATTATTTATTTATTTTTCTTAAAAAAGGAATGAATCGTGAGTTGTACGATTTTGAAAAGTATTGGAAAGTTTTAATACTTTCCATATACCAAAACTGCAATAGTTTTCATATACGGTTTTGGAAAGTATTGGAAAACTTTAATCCATTTTATTCGTCGAAGACAAAAACGATAAGGAGAGATTTATCGACAAAAAGTTTGAAGACGAATAAGACATTCAACGGCCGACCACTGTGAAGAAATATCGCTCGAAACTTTGAAGAAATTTCGAGGTTAGTTTTGTTAAATAATACATTCGGTATACTAGGTATATTGAAAATATTCAGATTATTAGGCAAAGAAACTGTAATTTAGAATATAGTAGATTAAGGGATTATTGAGGTTTCAGGCGTGAAGAAAATGTCTTTCATTACTTTTCCGACGGAAACTATGAAGAAATTTCAAGGTTAGGTTGTATATATTCAATACATACGGTACATTAGGTATATTACATATATACATACATTCAAGATATTAGACGAAAACTGCAATACTGACCATTATGACACAAAAATATTATAATTATATGTTATTAAATAGTATAATTGTAAATAAGATATGATATATCTATAATAAAATATCAAATAAAACTATTTTATCTTACGGGTAATTTAAAAAACTAATATAAATGTAGATAAGATGTGGTATATATATAATATATCACATATAGAACCTATTATATTTTGCGATAATATTATAAAACTATTATAATCGTAAATAATATGTGATATATATATATATAATAAATCACATGTACAAATTATTATATTTTGCGGTAATATTATAAAATTAGTATAATTGTACATAATATGTGGTATATATATGGTTGTCGTCGACTTGTGAAAATAGGGTAAAAAGATACTGATAGAAAGAAGATGATGATTACGGTTATTTAAAAAATCAATAAAATTTTGGTTGCCGGTGACTTGTAAAAATAGGGTAATTAGAAATTAAAAAATTTATCAATGAAATTTTAATAGCTTCCCGTGATGGAGAATAATGACTGTCGGTGACTTGTGAAAATAGGATAAAAAGGTAGTGATGAAAAGAAGATGATGATTACAGTTATTACAAAATTTAATAAAATTTTTCATATTATAATAGATTTTTATGTATACTTAATTGAAAATATATTTTAAAATTATTATCATATTAATTATATACATTAAAAGGAAGTCGTGGAAATAATATTAAATTGAATTCATATTCAACAAGGAAATGATTCAAATATTATTATGAATAAAATATCTAATTAATAATAATAATATCTAATTAATAATGATTATAAGGTTAGTATTATCCAAAAAAATATTATCTTTCCTAATTAAGAAAATAAATTTCAAATTAGAACATTTGTGAAATTTCGAATTCAACTTATGATTTTTCTCTAAATCTTTCTTATTATAACAGTTGAAAGAGAAATAGTAATTATTAAGTACATAGCAACATCACTAATATAATAGACTATGTTGTAAATATTGGTCTACTATAAGAAAGTATCAGCGATTAAAGTATCATTGATAAATTTTGATATATTTGCAATTTCTTTTAAATATTGATATCTACTTAATTATTATTCTTAAAATTACAATATTTGTGTTTGGATTTTATATTATTTTGTTTGGGTTTTAGTATTATTTTTATTTTTATTGAGTAGACAATAGTAAACATTATAACAAAGAAGAAAAAAAAGGAGCGAAATATTAAAAATAATACTTAAAACTATAGGAAAGAAAGTTTTGAAATTGTACATTCTTGATTGTAGGTTATAAAGAGTATATAGTAACCTATAATAATAACCATGCCCCAAACATCACGTTAAGGTTTAATTAATTACAATTAACTTTTTTTCTAAACATTTTTAGGTAGAGTATGACGGGTAGTTTATTAGATTGAGGAGCATTGAAAAATGAGTTTACTCCAATGATAACTAATACATATTCTTTGTTAAATGCTAAAGTTCAATTCTCCATATACATAACTATATAAATTTTTTTGATATATACGATAAAATATCATTTCTTAAACTTAAATATTAACAATGTAAATAACTCATGAACTCTTTTTTTTTTTTCTGAAAAACACAAAATTGAATTTTGGTCCAATGAGTCAAATTAAATTTATTAGTTGTAATATTATTATTAATATCTCAAATTATGTACTATATGATAAAAGTAAATAATTAAAGACATCCATATTTGTGAGTGTCCAATTTTAATTCTTACAAAGAGAAATGAAAGACAAATCCATAGGACACGTCGTAGGGCACATTTTAGTCACTAAATTAATATAATCTTGAATGAATACCAATGATTATACCAAAAAGAATGAAGATTTGTATGGAAGTTTTGGAATGATAATAACCCAAAGTTGATGGAGACAGCTAGAGAGAGAGAGGGATCAAAAGAGACGCATTTTGAAGGTCTTTTTGGAAAAGCAAAGGGGAATGGATCTAAGCCGTCCCTTTCATTTCATTTCGTTTGATTTAAACCACTGATTGTTATTAATAATTTTGTACTCTTTCTTTTAATGTGAATGTGTCACGTTTTGCAGCAGCCCAACTTCTAGTTATTAGATTCCTTATGTTTTTTCTTTTTCTTTTTGGTAACTCATCATTGACTCAACTTTTCATAAAAATTCAATTCAATTCTACATTTGACTATTTTTGCATTTCTTTTCTTTATTTCACCTTCATTTTTTAAAAAAATTATAAAAAATAATAAATTTGACAAAATATTTACAACATATAACAAAATTTCAAACTATATCAATAATAAATATTCATAATGATATACAGCAATAGAAGTATGTCAGTTTTCTATCATTAATAGTAGGACTGTAAAAATATAGGTTAAACTCGAACTATCCAACCCATATTTTAAGGGTTGAGTTGGGTTAGTTTAAAATGTGGATTGGGTTGGATTAATTTTTTTTAATTTTTTTAGAGTTTGGTTCGGGTCTTGGTGGAGGGTTGAAAATTTTGGTTCAACCCAACCGAACCCGAATTAATAATATATATATATATATTATTTAATAAAAAAAGAAATTAGGTTTCTTTCTCCCTCACGACATTCTCTCGTGCAACATTTCTCATGTGATACTTCACCTCTCTTTCTCTCCCTCGCGCACCACAGCATCTCTGGTGTCTCCTCCGTCTCAACTCCGTCCATCTCCTCCTACATCTCAGATCCAACTCGAGACCCGTCCATCCCTCTCCTCTGCAGGCCAATCTTAGATCTCCTCCGTCTCCTCCATCTTCTCCGCCTTCTCCGACATCTCCTCCGTCTCTGACTCTTCTTCGTGTCCAATCTTCGCCAGATCTCATATCTTTTAGATCATTAGAAATTAGAAACTAGAAACGAAAAAAAAAAAAAAACTATTAGAAACTCTCATATCTCTCAGATCATTATCCCTAAGATTTTGAACTATTACCACCATTAGAAAGTAAAAAGAGAAAAAGAAAGAAAAACTATACAATCCGACAACCCAATCCAACTTAACCTGTAAAATATGAGTTGGGTTGGGTTGGGTTGAAAACTAAATTTACCGAATAACCCAAAAATATGGGTTGGGTTGAGAATGTCTCTAAACCCGACCCGATTACACACTTAATTGATATAATCTAAAATTTTGCAGCTTGTAAATATTTTAATTTATCTTGCTATTTTTAAAAATGTCCCTTCATTTTTCTTCTCTCTTTTTTGTTTGTTATTTTATTATTTTTCTTCTCTCTTTTTTTATTGTTATTTTATAATTTATAATATTATTTTGAAAGGTTTAGAGGTTGATTATATAATTTTATCTCAATTGAGCAATGTTTATGTTTACAGATATCTTTAACGATGATCATTCAAATGCACAATAGGATCGTATAGGAAAAAATGATGGTTTGAACATATCTTCAATGAATAGACACATACATTTTTAAAACCGATAGTCTATTTAGTCTAAAAACTATTGAAATTTTCATTGTTATACACAAAATTTGAAAGTATTTTAAACTTATTATTAGATGTTTTTAAAAGTTTTTCAACAAAATAAGAGAGAAACGTGAAAGTTTATACACATGATCATTGTTTGCGTTTATCATTTAAATAAATAAAACAAAAAATGAATTTCTTTTATTTATTTATTCTCCTAATTAAACTTTCTCTAGTGACCTACCTTGTTTGTGTATAGGTATGACCATATGGAGTTTATCATTTGATGAGAATGACCTTAATAGTTGTTGGATGCATGACTTTGATAGAAGTAATTATTATATATATATATACAATAATTAAGAGAGTACAATCCATTATGATATAACCACCACGTTAAATTTATATATATTGCCACTTTATCTATAGTCCATTTTGTAATATTATAATAATGTGAAGAGATCTAAAAGTTTTAATTTCTCAGTCTACTAAAAAAAGAAAAGAAACAAAAAGAATCATTTTTCTCATCCATATCACATTACAACAAACTAAAATGTTAGAGATGCAAAATAAAGTTTGGACTTTTTATGTAATGTGAATGATAAATTATTATATGTGAGAGACATACAAATAATTGACTAATGATGGGTGCAATGTCATCTTGAATTTTGAATTGTAACTAAATTTATGGTTTTATATTGCTACCTATGGTACATACAAGAAAAAGGACTCAATGCCAAATCAAATATTGAACTTTGAAAAAGGAAAAAAAAAAAAAAGAAAGAAAGAAGACTTATTTACAATTTTTTATTTGAACATCTTTAAATATAACAAATGAATTAAAATACAGTATAGATTTATAAACAGTTTTGTCATTTATAATAACTTTTCATTTTTAATCTATGATAAAGGATTTAATTGTTAATCACTTATATAACAAAAATTTTATCAGAAGCTTCTCGAATAACAAACCGATCGTGGATATGCACACATAACCTTGAGATTTCATAAATCAAAACTTCCAATTGAAGGTAGGATTTAAAACAAAAATAGGGATCACATAAGAGTTCAAATAAACATATGGAATAAAGTGAGAACAAAAAATAGCATAATTAATTTTGACTGCGGAAAGAGAAGCCAATATCAAGTAACATCACATCCATTTTTTTCGGGACATTTTAAAGAATAACAAAATATAGCAAAATTCATCCCACTCTACATAGTTCATTTAACTTTTTTGTTATATTTCGTAAATAACTTTACTTTTTTTTAAAAAAAAAAAATTGCATCAGATGACAAAAACATCTAGAAAAAAACAACTTATAGAAAAAAACAGTTTATGACACATCTTTTCTGCATATTGCAAATATGGTATAGTAATTAGTGATATCATACACCTATCAGAGGATTATTAGAAGGCTACTAAAGGATTTTCGACTTTTGAATGTGTTACTTTTACTATTTAGAAAATATGGTATAATAATTAGTGATATCAGAAACCTATTAAAAGATTATCAGAAGGTTACCAGATGATTATCGACTTTTAAATGTGTTACTTTTACTATTTAGAAAATGTAATGAGATGAACTCTATTGTTTTCTTTTTTTCTTTTTCTTTTTTGTTTAAATTTTGAATGAATGAATGAATTAAATTTGGAGTTATGGGAATAAGAACAATTTTTGTTGTTTTGTTTTGGAGAAGGGACAACTAATTCCAACCCTCTCTGTCTTTGTCTCTCTATCCAATCACTCACTTAACTCAATCACTCTCAAAAAGCCCTTTCATTAAAACCCTTAATTAAACCTTAATCCCATTTCCTAATCATACTTAATAATTCTAACTTCCTTTCTTTTCTTTTGACTTCCTTAGATCCGAAACTTTGGGGATTTCATTTCTATTTCTCTCATTCTCTTTATTTTAATTATCACATTTAATATCCGCAGATTTGCTCACTGCATTTCAACGGTGGAGATCTTCTTCGATCTTCCCATCATCCACGCGGATCTATTTACCATTCATTACACACTTCTTCATATTCTTTAATTATAATCCTATTAACCATTACAAATATAACAATTAAATTAAATTTAGTGCAAAAATTATTAAATTTAAAAAATAATAGATTTAACAAAATATTTATAATAATAAATGGTATATACTTCTATCCATAACATTAATAACTAGTGATAGAAGTCTATTCGATTTTATAATTGATATAATCTAAAATTTTGTTATAGCTTGTAAATATTTTAATTGGTTTTACTATTTTTAAAAAATTTCCAATTAAATCTATCACTACTAAATTATATTAAAATTACTTTTTATTATTAAATAATTGATTATTTTAAAAAAAGATGACAATTTGATTTATTTTTTTTTAATTATTGTTTGGGAGAAGAGAAGTTAGAAAGTACGTTGAGGTATAAAGTTGAGTTGATGGATTCTGTATACTTAAAATTTAATGGTTAAAGTTCTCTGCTTCAAAGAGAATGAAATGTCCCATCGCATCTTAATGTAGTTTTAATTATTGATGTTTTTCTTTTTGGGTTACATATTTGAATCTTTGAATGGTTTTTGTTGAATTCTAACTTTATAGGTCCAAACAATATAGAGTTGTAGGAAAGGCATAAATAATAAATACTTAAATTCTCATTTTCCCCCTTACATTTTGCCTTCACAAACTATTCCTAAAAGTCTCTTTTCTTCAACATTTTATTTCCATGCAATTTATATAATATATATATATAAAGGAATTTACATCGACTTGATTTCATTTTATTAAAAATTAATATGATTGAATATGAGATAAAGTAACCATAACTATTATCACATCAGTGAATTTATAAACGATGTAAAAGAATGAATATATATATATTTAACATGTTAGCAAAAGTAATAATTACAAGATTGGAGTATTCATTTTAGATTTTTGTAGTGAGTTTGAAATACTCTTTGAGGGTTTAATTTTTTTTTTAGAAAAAGATCATTTTTTCAGAAACCGCTAAAATTAAGTTGATTTAAGATTAATACTTGAAATAAACTTTTAAAAAACAAATTTTAATTTTTTTAATTAATTGTTAATCTTTACCTAATTTATATAACTTTTAAAATGACCAAAATGCTCCAAATGGCATCTACTCAGTGTGGCTACCACCACCTTTTGTCTCGACAATTACCTCTGGTTGCCACCACCACCACCTCCACAGGGCAACTTTCAACTGCCATCTATCTCTAACGGCCAACTTTGTGACTATTATACTTTCAATCGTAGTAATCTAGCATTAATAAAAACAAATTGAATATATTACAAATGAAACAAAGTAAGAATAAATAGATTTCTAAGTCTTTCTTGAAGTCTATTTAGAAAAACATATTTTAGACCTAATTAATTAAAAGACGTGGGATTGTAGTTATGAATTATTTGAAGAAAAAATCACAGTTTGTTTCGTAAAATCCCAACGTTGGTTGTCTTGTAGTGTACAACTTAGAGGAGGACAAAGAAAGGTGTACATAACCGTTACCATTTTTATTTGTTAACGAAATTAATATCAATTTCCACTATGTTCATTCATTGATGAATCTATTCTTTTTTCTTTTCTTTTTTTTTTAAATGTTTTTACACAATTGCAATTCATGACTTTCATTTGAATAGTTCTTTAATTTAATGACATTAAATATTTATTAGATGTATTGAGTCTGTATAGACAACTTGCATAAATTTAGAGAGATTCAATTAATATAAATATATACGTTTTGCAACTTTCACAATCAAGTTAGCTATTTGCAATGGAGCATACCTATATATATATATATATATATATTTTACATAAAAATATATTTGTTAAAATAAATAATTATTTCACATATTTTACAAAAAAAAAAAATGTTTGATCTCTTCGTATTTTCATGTAAAAAAATGTATTTATCATTAACTTTTAGATGTATAAGACTATTTACTTGGAATAAAACGTCCTTCTATTGTTCGAGACAATCACATGTTGTCATATGGTGGTAATATATGTTTATTAGTATTTTTTTTAAAAAAAAAATCATTTACTTCGAACCATAGTAGTTAATGTAGCTTGAACAAACCATGTTACGTTATGTATATAAAAGGGGTATAAATGACTCGAAAATTAAAATTTTAAGGAAGATCATGAATTGAAAATTACATACGTTTTATGGTACTAGTTAGTAACACGTGCTATACATGTTAATTTTTCACACAAATAGTATGAAATATTTATTTACTAATGATTTTTGGAAATGATTTTTGAAAATACATTTTTCAACTTCATTTCTAGAGAGATCTTTTACTCAAAACTTGTTATATGCGTGTATATAAATTGAATGAACTAAAAGATATGATGAATTTGATAGTATGATTATGAAACAATCAATTCAATCAAATTTTAGATTGATGAGTATGACTTTTTTATATGTATCAATTACACATCGAATATCTAAATGGATTAAAATTTTAGACATCGATATTGACTTGATTATTATTTGAACATTTGTGCTAATTCTATATATTTTATGTATTTCTACCATATTCAAGAAGTATAATTATTTAACAAATTTCTCAATAATTATAACTTAATTATTGTTTTAATTTTTTTCCTTTGATGTTGCTGCAGTTATAAAATCCATAATATACTAATGTGGTAAATGCATTCTACCTCTTTGCATGATAAAAAACATACGTAATTACTAAGCAATAATTAAAATTGAAAAGCATAATTCTTTGGCATCTTCATGCCACTTTGTTATTTTTTAAAATGAAACAAACATCAAACTTCACTTATAAAAAATAAAAAATAAAAAAACAAAAACAAAAACTATATATATTATATATATAAAAAAAGAAGGTGATATTAAATAATAATATTATTAGTGAGGAGATTTGGATGATTAAGTATGGTAATTGAAATTATTAATTGTGTGTTTAATGTTGGTTAATGCTTAGAAGTATAGAAGAAGAAGAAGAAGAAGAAGAAGAAGAAGAAGAAGAAGAAGAAGAGGAAGGAGCGCGTAGGTGGGGTGGTCCAGCGTGTGAAGGCACGTGGTGTGTGCTCC
>JBBPDI010078980.1:0-31076 GCA_037974545.1 Cucumis variabilis | reverse complement strand
CCTCGCAAGAGGAAGGGAAAGACCATCAAAGATTACATCACTTAGCCGTACAGTCAAAATAAAATTCCTAAATATTTTCTCATTTTTTCCAACAATTAGATTCTTCCATTGGTGAACCATAGGCCAAACCCAGAGGTTGAAAAGAGCAATCAAACTATAGCTCTATAAAACCCACATCAAACCCAGATAAATAATTTCCCCAAAAACAACAAAAAGTGAAACAAAACGACATGGAAGGTTAACATTACAAGCAACACTGCTAGCTATCAAAAACACAATTCTTCATAGAAAAAACTAAAATTTACCTCCTCAAAGGGACAACAAATCGAGACTCTACATCGAATCGAGAGAGATGAGCGGAAATAGAGCGGGAAGGGAGTTGCACCGAGTTCACCCGTTTAATGGGAGTAGTTTGGTCTTTTAGACTCAACAAGGGCCGTCTTTGCGTCAAATTTGAAACAGTAGAAGAGGTTGCAACGGCCATTACAGGCAAAAAATCCAAGAAAACTGGAAAGGACGGCTTGCGGAGAACAGAAAAAACTGAACACAGCAGCTGGAGAAAGAAGCAAAGAAAAGTGAAACGAGGAAGACTATTGTTTGGCTATTGGGATAGAGTTGGCGGTTCGTTTGAACCGCTTACAAGAACCATAATAAAATAGAGAGGCGATTGGTTGAGTTTTTCTTTATTTTATTATTTTGAAAGGACAAGAGATGTTCCAATTTTGCAAATCTCACAATTTTTTTCCTTCCGTTTTCTTCTTTTCTTATCAACCACATTTCAGGGTTGGAGGGAGATTTTTCCTTCCCTTTTTAAACTAAATTTTGTTTTGCTTTTGTTTGCATAAAATAATAATAATAATAATAATGATGATGATGATGATGATGATGATGATGATGATGATGATGATGATGATGTTATCAATGTATAACGAAAATTTGAAACCTACCATCAATATTGATATAAGAATGGGTGCCTAAAAGTTAGTTGAAGTGACCATCATCTAGTTATACTAATTTGATATTGAGTTTTGTTTAAACACTAGTAAACAATCTACTATTGAACCAAAATATTTACAAATATTATTTTTAAAGTTGAATTTTGTGGGTTGTTTTCAAGTATAGAAAAATAAATCAAAATTTTTACAAATGTAACAAAATGTTATTCTAATAGACACTAAGAGACTGTTTGGATGAGAATGATGCAAGACTATATAACCACCTCTAGTTACAATGAGCAATATTTATAAATTCTCAATTAGTTACCTTAAACAATATTTCAAAACTACCAATTTACTATAGTACTATTTGCTTGAGTTTTTAATATTTGACATTCCTCATTTTTTTATTATTTGCTACAGTGTTTACTAGTTGATTGTCAAACTAAAATAATCTACATACAAAAACATACTTTATAATTCAAACTAAAATAATATACACATCAAACACAAACTATTATAACTTAACTATAATAATATATGATTATAATTATAACACACTCCTTATTTCAAATAGTCCCTAATAAACTATTATTATTTATCACTCATAAATGTTATTGTTCTATACGGGTTGTTGTTAACATCGACTCCCTAGTGTTCTTCCTATCTTCTTTTCTCCTTTTATTCTTTCTTCCATGTTCTTCTCCCTCACTATAGCTATAATGCAGTCACTCCATGTGAAGGCATTGTGCGCTGCCTGGCATGCACCTCCTTATGTGTTATATGGTTTATCTTTTATGAAATTTTAGTAATTTATTAAAGTTCAAAATATTGAAGTCAATCGAAAAATAAATATCTGTTAATTGGAAATTTTTATTTTGACTTAGTTAGATTATAATTAACAATTTTTAATAATGATTTTTATAAAGTAAGATAACATTTAGATTTATTTTTCAAATATCAATCCAATAGCATAAATTTTGAAAATAGATTAAAAAAAATAATTACAAAATACTATCATGTATTAATAATTAATTAATAGTTGTTCTCCATATACTGCAAAAGCAACCAAAATATTTATAAAATGTAGCAAAATTTAATTACTAATCTCAAATAATCTTAGACTAAAAGTATCAAACGAAAATAGTTACTTAATGAAAATGATATTACTCACATAACCAACATATTTACTCTGTTGATAATATAGCTCCATTCAAAATTTGATTTTATTCAAATTTAATTTCTTGAAAATTAAAAATTGAGAAAAATTGGAAAATTAGAAAATGGATTACATTAGAAGGTTGGATATTGAAAGAAGATAGAAAAATGATATATAGTAGTACATGTAGACGATATTTTAAGATATATGGTCAATTTTTTAACAATGTATAGACAATAATTCGATAGTATATCCACAATTTTGTTGAGCTACTAGAAATATATCCATAAAAACAGTAAATTGTGGATTTTAGGAAAAATAATGTTATCCCAATAACTTTATTGGTTTGTTCATGATATTTTGTCAAAATATCACGATATTTTCATAATTGATTGAAAATGACATTATCCAATTGACGTACTGTAATCAATACCATATAAAACTAGAAAAGCTAACCTAGGTAATTTATTTTTTAAAAGAAAATTGAAATAGGTTTTTCAAAATGGGAGAAAACAAAATTTTCCAAATTTGGGCTCTCAAAATCTTGAAATGTTGAGGTTTTGTTTGAAAATTTACACCATAATTATATAAAATATTCATACATATACAGTACATTTACATACATCATATACAAACAGTACATATACATACATATCTATTACCCAAATCATCTTATCGTGTTAATTGAAGTAATTTTCAATATTACCCAAGAATTATTTTTTTTAATTTTCCCTCAAATATAACTTGCTTTTCTTATTTTAAAAAAACGTTCAGATGTTGGTAGCAATTTAATTATTTAAAAAAGTTGAACTAAAGATTGATTACGACTTTTTTCCATAAAGCCACCATATGAAGATCAAACCTCTGATCAGTAAAGATCGATGGAGGTCATGTCAAATTAATCAATAAGAGGTAGACAAGTTTATTTTGATATATAAGATGATGATTTGGCGACTCACTTTTTAGTGACAATAATATTTCATAAGACTAAAATTTGGTGAAAATATTTACAAAGTACAGTATCAAAATTTTAAATATTCAAATTTTAGTTTCTATCATTAATATATAACAAAACTTTGAATATGGTTAAACAATACTCTTAGTTTTGGATGAAAACTGATAAAGTTTTGTTTAAAAAATACTCGTAAACTATTGAAAAGTTTCATAAACACTCTTAAACTTTTTTTTTTTTTAAAAAAAATACTCTTATTAATCCATTTTTTACACCAAATTTCTTAACACCACAATAAAAACCAAAATTTTAAGTTAAAATTATAGTTTTAAATTTTCATCGATATGTTGATATTTTCACATTTCCATAGGTTTGATATCAATAGAAGGTTTTGTTGAATAACAAATTTTGAGACCAATCACAAATTGCCACATCATTTATTAAATTAATAATGAAAAGTGTAAATAATTGAATTTGGAACTAATTAAAAAAAATTGATATGTGTCCTAAATTCAAATTAAAAACATAAATTGGTCAATTCACATGTTTTCATCATAACCGTTGGATCAAATTAATTATTTTGGTCCAATTAAATATTATTTACTTGAACTAAGTTCAATTGAGCCCAAAAATAAGCTTAATTGATCCCAAATGGTAAATATGACCCAAATCCATGTGGTTGAGCCCATGAGTCTGGTCTATAGACCAACCAGGCTCAAACCCATAAAGTCTACAAGAGAACTCTATAAATAGAGGAGTTTTCCTGATTTGTAAGGGTGGAAAATTTTTTACTCTAGAGAATTCTCCCAAGAGCTAGAAAACTCCTAACTCCTAAAGTTAACCATCCTCGAAGATTGAAGCTCCTTTAAAGACACAAACTTTCTTCCAAGACTCCAACAACTTTAAGAACATCACGTGCTCCACTTCCTCAAATCAAGCGTAAGCATAGGGGTGTAAGAATATGGAATATGGGTTGAACCTAAATAACCTAGACTACCCAACTCATATTATAAGGGTTGGGTTGAGTTAGGTTAAAATATGAGTTGAGTTGGGTTAAAAAATTTTAATTTTTTCGAGTTGGGTTTGGTCTCGGGTTGGAGGGTTGAAAATTTCGGTTCAACCCAAAACAACCGGAATTAATATAATATATATATAAACAAATTAGATATATAAACTTTGAATTTATTGTATGAAATTTTGAATTATGTATGTTTGAAATTTAAATGTAACAATTTTGAACTTTTATAACCATTAGAAAATAGAAACGAAAAAGAAAAAAAAAACTATGCAACCCGACAACCCAACCCATATTTTACGGTTGAGTTGGGTTGGGTTGGGTTGGGTTAGAAACTAAATTCGGGTTGTTTTGGTTGACAATCCAAATAACCCGAAAATATAGATTGGGTTGAGAATGTCTCTCAACCCAACCCGATTTCTTCCCTACGTAAGCGTTCAATCGAGAGAGAATCAGATGATCAAATTCTAGAGATCGAACCACATCGTATCAAATCAACAAAAATACAACACAAATTTAAGTTCAACACCACAAATCAAATTTCTCCAAAAATCTTGTGCGAACAAGTGTAAATCATTATTTCCATTACATCTTCAAAAAAATCCACAAATCACAAAAAATAAACAAAGAATGAGACTAATATAAATAATAGATATATTTACTTATTTGAAAATAATAAAATATTTATTTAATAATTTAAACATTAATTTACATATATAAAATAAAAAACGAAAAATATTTACGACCCGTATAACAAAAAAAAAACTAATGAAGTCACCATTGTTTTGCATGAATTCGAGATTTTCCTTTGTTGGTTTTGAATTTTCCGAAACAAGTATTGAATTCATGTGCATCTTTTTCATATTATTACTTCTCCTTTTTTATATTCTCACTTTTTGTTCGCGATTTCTTCATTTCACTTCGAGAATTTCTTCCTTCTTTGTCATCTCCCATCTTCTTTTTTTCCTTCACCTTTTTTCACTATATAATCATGTACCAAAATCTAAATGACGATCAGTCGTCTATCCCAAATAGACAAAGATACACCACTATCACTGTCTATCCTAGATAGATAAGTGATAAATTCAAACGATCGTTTACCAAAATGTAAACAATTGTGCACCAATATCTAAATGATGTTTAGACTATATTATATGATCGTTTAAATTAGAAGTTTTTTCGCGCTCGTGTGTGACCGATTAATCTTGAGGTATTTTTTTTATTTTACGTTTGTGGGCGCTTGTAGGCATTTTCCTTTTTCTTAATTATTGTATACAATGTAAATAGTTTTGTGTTTTGTTCTATTTTTAAGAAAACCCTAAATTAAATTTGTTTTTTAAATTTTTTAGAAATATCCATCAAAATAATTTTTTTGTAAAATTAAAACGTTGATATATCCATCAATATCGATATTTTAAACCTTGGTTAAATCATAAAAGCACAAAATTTCAAAATAAAAATTTCTCCTTACAACATACTAAAACAATAATTAGTGAAGTAAAAAAATCTCACATTGATAGATCTATCAGAATATTAGTAATAATCAAATACATTTTTTATTTGATAACTAACTGTATGTTAATTACAACAATAACTATAGATATTGATTGTGTTCGTGTTCTATCACTGTGTGTTAATAGTTAAATAAAATTAAGACTGGTTTTAACTTAAAATTTAGGTTTTTATTTTGATTGGTGAGAAAATTGTTATAAAATTTGGATATATAAGAGTATTTAAAAAAAAAATTAAACTCAAGGGAATTTGTGAAACCTTTTCAATAGTTCATGGGTAGTTTTGAGACAAATTTTTAACGATCTCCATCTAAAACTAACTATAAAAGTATTTCTAACTCCTTTTAAAAGTTTACAGATATTTTTGAAACTTTGAAAGTTTAATGCTATTTTTTTATTTACGAAAACTATAAAGTCTGGGGACATTTTTTTTGTAATTTAATCAACATATAATTATCAAACCCCTAATGCCTTCTAAACCGACGACTCAAACAACTCTTAAAAAAATTAAGAAACGACTATCAACTTTTTATCCGTGTAATATACTTCTAAACTCTTTTTAGTACATATGAAGTAGGTGGATTCGAATTATCATATGCCAATTACGCTATGCTTGATTTGGTTCTAATAGACCTTAACTTATTTAACATTTCTTAAGAAAATAAATAAAGAAGCAATTAGATATTAAATTGAATTTTGTGTGTAATAAAGTTTAAACTTTAAATATTGTAGAATAGATTCATGAATTTTACACCATTGTCAAATAGATGATAAATGGTTTGTTAGAAGAAAAAAAAAAGAGTAGATTAAAAGATTGATTTGAACTTATCAGACACAAAGTTAGTGCAACGTTGACATAATTTTAATAAGTTAGATGAGCTGTAATGTAAATGTCTTTTTTTTATTTATTATATTTTAAAATTTTGATAATAGCATTAAATAATTAAAAGTGTTAGCACAAGCTTACTAAGTTTAAGGATTAAATGTTAATAACTCATTAATCACAATTTTGAATATTTCCCAACATCGTTCTTTTATTTTTAAATTTGAATAATACTCAACGAAGAAGCATTTTGAAAGTTTTATAAATGGAAGGTTAAATCCAACTAATTTCTCTTATTCCCACCTGTAGTGCTAGGCTGAGACTAATCTTTCACTTCTCACTTATATTTCTCTCTCCTTTAAATTTGGTTTCTCAACTTCATGTTTTCTCCCTTTCTTTCAAGTAGGTTGCATTATTTTTTATTATTTCCTTTTTTTAAAGATATATTTAATATGCTAGTATGTTTAAATCTATTTTCATACGTGTTTTTGTTCATACAAGGTTTTAGAAAAAATGTGATCTGTGGAATTAAACTTTGTATATTGACTAATTTATATGGTGTTGTGAATATAATCTCTAAATATTTATTCCTTTCATGCTTTCTCTTAAATACAAATTAAGATTTACAACTTTTTTATCTTCGATTTTTAAGAAGTTGTGGTTGCAAGTCTATTTGAGCTTCAATATTTTGAAATTCAAGAAAAGTTTGATATTCCAAGTCTTCGATCTTGTAGAAGATGATGATCTTGAAGTTGATAAGAACTTGCACGTCTTGATAGCTTTTTAGAAGTTTGAGTTTTCAATTATTCAGAGCTTCAACTTTTCCTTCAACCAAAGATTTCCAAAATGAATGAGATGATATTTATTTATAGAGAATTTCCATGAGATTTTGGTAGGCTTGAGCTTGGGTCCATTATCATTTTTTACCCAATTTTTATATCTAGGACTTGAATTGGGCTGAGTATGATAAAACTCAATTACCCAAACCCAATAAATTTATAATTATCACAATGTTTGCTGTGATGACGTGGTAAAATTTAATTGGCCAAAATTTATTGCTCAACAAATGCTCCTTTTCGAGATTTGTGCACGTTTATGTTAGGTGAATCTTGAAAACAATAAGCTGATACAAAAAATACAAGTGATTTGTTCTTGGATTTAGCTTTAGTTAATATGGCCAATTAATCACCCTATGCATTTGGATATAAGTGTGATTAAAATGCTATATGAAGTTGGGTGAATTTTGAATTTAATTCACAATTTTGTTTCTTAAGAAAAATCATTTGGAATATGGCCACATTTTTTTTTTAAAAATGAATTTAATGGGAGATTGAGACTTAAAATTGATAAAATTGGAATATTGACAACTCATCAAAATATGAATTTAAGTCTTTTTTTTTTGGCATAATCTCTTAATTTGAATTTTTTAAGCAAAATTTGTACTACTTAATATTAATATAAGGTGGAATTGCCTCCAAACTTAAAATTTGAAATGTTTGCCATTTTTTGTTTAATTTGAAATGGATTTATGATTTGAAGTAAAAATTTTAAAAAATATTTATCCAGGAAGCCTTCTAAAAAAACATGAGTTTGGGAGAAATTTTTTCAATCTTTAAACAAATTTGCTTAATATATATTTTTAAATAATAAAAGAAAATCTTAATCCGTTTTGACTTTGGAGGAGAATCTCCTATTTTGAAGAGAAAGTTTGAGAGTTGATTTCCATCAAACTGCTATATAAGTTTAAGTTGTGTATCAAAGAAAAGCAACACATTCCATATTCCAAAAAAAAAAAAAAATTCTCCTCTTTCTGTTTTTTTTTTCACATATGATTTTGAAATTGATGAAGAAGAAGGGTCGATGTTCTTGTTGATAGATTTTTTTTTTTTTAAATGGTTGCTAGAGATGGAAATCATACCTCTTTTTCTTTCTTTCTTTTTAGAGGGGACCTCAAATGCTCAATGGAGAAAATTGATTCGTCTGAGTTTTTTTTTTTTTTTTTTGGTTTTTTTCACATCTAAAAAATTTTGAAATTTGGATTTGTGGGTTATGGTTGTAGCTAGTTCCAAAAGAAAGAGATAGAGAAAAAGGAGGCACTTTTAAATATCGTAAAATAAATTAAAATATTTACAAACTATAGCAAAATCTTGGATTCTATCAATGATAGTCTTCTATCACTATAACATATCAATGATAAAATTTGCTATAGGTTGTAAATATTTTTGAAAATTTGTTATTTTTGAAAATTTTCCAAAAAATAAAAAAAGAAGAGAGAGATGAGAAAAAAGAAAGGAGAGTGGCGACATAGTCTCAAGAAAAAAGAGTATATTTTTCTTTTTTCTTTTCTTTTTTTCCCTTTTTCTTTCTTTTCGCTTTTCTTCTCGTTTTCTTTCTTTCTTTTTTTTTTGTTTTTCTTTTCTTTTCATTTTTCATTTTTTTTCAACTGCTTTTTTTTTCCTAACTTTTTTTCTTCTTATTTTTGTTTTTCATTTCCTCTTTTTTCTTTTCAAACTATTTTGTTCCTAATTTTTTTTGCAACATTTTTTTAAAAATAATTTTTCTTACTCATAATTGACTTCACTTTGACTTTTTTTTTACAGATGTTGCAGTTGATACATATAAAATGACATTTACCTCTTGATTTGATTTCATCGACGTCCTGCTTCTTTGTTGGCTTCATGGGTTTGTACATGATAGACGATGCAACTCTATCATGGCGTCCACTACTTCGACTACAATACATTAAAGATGAAGATGCTGATGATGATCCTCTTGGTTGTAACTATAATCCTCTTGGTTGCAACACATTGAAGATGAAGATGATGATCCTCTTGGCTGCAACACATGAGAGAAGATAAAGATGAAGATGAAAATCCTCTCGGCTGTAACACATGGGAGAAGATGAAGATAAAGATCCTCTTGGTTACAACACATTCAAGATGAAGATGAAGATGATGATCCTCTTGACTGCAACACATTGAAGATGAAGAAGAAGATGATGATGCTCTTGACTGTAACACATTGAAGAAGAAGAAGATGATCCTCTTAGCTACAACACATTTAAGAAGATGAAGATAATGATCTTTTTGGTTGCAACATAAGACAAAAGACGAAGATCCTCTTGGCTACAATGCATGAGAAAAGATGAAGATCCTTTTAGCATCAACGCATTGAAGATGATGATCCTCTTAGCTGTAACCATTAAATATGATGATGATGGTCCTCTTGGCTGCAACACATTGAAGATGATGAAGATGATGATCCTCTTGGCTGAAACACATTGAAGATGAAGATAATGATGATGATCCTTTTGGCTACAACATATTAAAGAAAATGGAGATGATGATCTTCTTGGCTGCAACACATTGAAGATGATGATCCTCTTGGCTGCAACACATTGAAGATGAAGATAATGATGATGATCCTCTTGGCTACAACATATTGAAGAAAATGGAGATGATGATCCTCTTGGCTGCAATACATTGAAAATGAAGATGATGATCCTCTTAGCTGCAACACATTGAAGATGAAGATGATGATGATGATCCTCTTGGCTGCAACATATGAGAGAAGATGAAGATGAAGATCCTCTCGGTCATAACACATGAGAGAAGATGAAGATGAAAATCCTCTCAACTGGAACATACGGAAGAGGAGGTAGAGTTCGCTGCATCAATGATACCTAAAGCCTTCGAACTTGAGTTTGACGAAGCAATGATGAAGCTTTTGAGCTTAAGGAAGGAAGACGAAATCTTCTAACGTGAATATGAGAAAACATCGATGAAGCTTTTGGGTCCTTGAGGAAGATGAAGCCTTCAATTTTGAATATCCCAAGACTTAGACCAGAAATAACAACGGTGCCTTCGAGAATTGAGAAGAACCATGCAGACGACCTGACCCCCTTGAAGAATATTTAAATGTCCACCTTCAGAAGGTAGACAATTAAACACCCTTGCTATCACCTAAGAAGTCACCAAAGTCCTAGCTATAGTTCATAAGAGTATGGAGGCTGCATGCGAAGAATTTAAGAACTTTAAGTAGAAGCATTGACTTTGCCTCCCTTGCCCCTATTCTTTTCTTCTTTTTTTTCTCATTGCAACTTTTGTAAACGCAAGATTTTTGTTGAGTTTTTTTTTGGTGTGACTACTCTTGAATTTCTTTACTATGAGATCTCAATGAAGCATAATTTTTTTTGTTTGCGACTAAACTTAAAGTAAACTTTATTCTACCTATGTACCCTTTTTATAATATAGGAATCAAGTCATAACGTAGTTCAAGTGGTTTTTTTTTTCATTCATCTTTTAAGCTCTTGTGGACTAGGAGTATCATGTAGTTTTGGCTTTTGCAATAAGGAGCTTTGCATATTTAGCAACTCATATTTTCATCAAGAATTTGTTCACCTTCTTCATTTGTAAAATTGATGAATATAACAAGCCTTGGCTTCACCGTCAAGGAACCTTCTGTATTTATATCAACATATAACTTCCTCTTCATGCGTGATGGGACATGACTATGAATCTTATCATCATTGTTTTCTTCATGAAATAGTTTTGTCTTTAAAGTTTTCATCTCTCTTTCATGTTGATCGTTTGTCATCTTTAGACGACCAAAAGCAGATGTTGAAGGTCGATCTTTCTTCGATGTGGAAATACTTAGCCTTTTGAAAGTTGAAGTTCGAGTGAAAGTAGACATTAGACATTGGTTTTCTTTTTCTAATGTGGCCATACTCAATCTTTGAAAGACTGAAGATCGAGTAGTTGAAGGCTTGATACAATAAAAGACAGAAGCCCTTTGCTTGATTTCATCTGAATTGTCGACTTCTTTAAAAGATGCATAATTGTTGTTGACTTTTGCTATATTGACAACATGACATGTAGTAACTTTTAATACTTCCTTTGGATGATCATCAAGAAAGCTTCTTGGGAGAAATTCTGTTAAAGTTATCAACTGTCAAGGTCGGAGAAAGTCCTCGTCTTTTCCTTTGATAGACTTACACTTTCACATCTTTTTGTTTCTTTTTCCCTTCTTTTTATGGGCGATGCTTCCTTTTGCATGCTTTTGATGGAATGACTACTCCTTTTGAATAGACTTAGGCTTCTACATCTTCTTGTCACGACTATCCATCCTTCATCATCATGTTTAACATGCTTTTCTTTGTTTTGGGAGTCTATCATCATGATCCTTTATTGAAATTAGACAACTCTAGGTTCGAAAGTCCCAAACTGAATTAAGCTTTTCGTTTGATCATAAAGCTGTGTTGATGGTGGAACACTTAAAGTCATATTGACCGCAACATGATTCTTCTGAGCTACTTCATCAATATCCAGCTCGATCTTATTTTCACGAGTCAACTTTAGAATCAACTCCTTTAACACGAAACACTTTTCAACAAGGTGACTAATGACCCGATGGTACTTATAGTATTCAGAATCATCTACTTTTCCTACTTGTTCTGGTCTTTTACATTCTGGTAGTTGAATAAGTTGCTTCTCTAACAACCATTATAACATGTCTGCAACACTAGAGTCAGGAAATTGATAAACATTTTCTTGCCTTTCTCTAAGAGTTGGGCGTAGCTTTTCATTGTCATCATGCTTTCTTTCAATTTTTGTTTCTTTTCTTTTAGAGAAAGATTTCAAAGGAGTTGCATGAACAACCATAGACTCATTTATGACACTATTTGTGATCTTTTTAGTGTCATCAATTTCATTCTTGTCACTCCTTATTTTTGGAGCCAAGAAATCTTTTTCTCCTTTATTAGTGATACTTAGTTTTATATCATGGGACGAGTTGCCAACTCTTCAAACATGCGAGATTTTATTTCCTGCATAATATGGAGGAGTTTCCAATGCATGCCTTGGGTGCATATCTCCACTACAAACAGTTCTATGAGCTTGTCTTTGCAATCCAGACTTAGAACTCTCTATCGATTTATGTAGTCAATGGCTAGTTCCTCTTTTCGTTGTTTGGTGTTTGTCAACTCTATTATGTTGACGATACGTCGAGTGCTGTAGAAGAGATTGAGAAAGTTCCTCTCAAGCTACTTCCAACTATCAATGGATTCAGGTTCCAGGTTGATGTACCAGTCAAAGGAGTTTCCTATGAGAGTTCGAACGAACTGTTTTACCAAAAAATTCTCTCGTGTACCAGTAGTTTCAAATGTTTCAATGAAATGAGTAGCGTGTTGTTTTGAGTTGCCCTTTCTATCAAACTATTGAAACATGGGTGGTTGGTATCCATTAAGCATTCTGAGATTGTCAATCCTTTTCGTCTATGGCTTGAAATACAAAGAGAAAGTTTGAGTAGGTCCACCATTTTGAGCTTTGAAGGAGTTTGCAATCATCTCTTGTAACTATTGAATAGACAACGATGTCAATTAAAGTTGAATTTTGTGCTGACTTTCTTGCATAGTTTCCTTCCCTTTGTCAGTATTCTTGATGGTATGTGTGTGACTTGATTCAGTAGCGTCACGACTCTTGATGTGATTATTTAGAGATTCAATCTCGTAGTCCCTTTCTTCAATCATCTTCATGAGCATGTTAACCTTCTTTTCAAGCTCTGTCATTCTATTTTCACTTGTATCCATGTCAGTCACTATAACTGACATTATATTTGGATGAGGCATCTCCTCATTTAGACGTTCAAAAGATGAGTTATGTTCATCAATCACATGATTTTATTTTATTACAATTCCACCTTTTGGTGGATTGGAGATTTATTTCCAAATATTCTTCGCGACCTCAAAGGGTGGCATATCCTTAGATGACTGAATTTTCCTTAAGTGGCTGCAAGTATTTGGCTACTTGCCTATGTCGCATAGAGCTTTGGAAGTGTTGCTTTGAAATGTCATGATTTCTTTAGATGATCTTCAAAAGAGAAAGAGATGAAAAGTCAAGATTGTCCCACTGAGTGTGTCAAACTGTTCACACAAGATTTCAGAAAAAATGTATTTTATGGAATTGAACTTTGTATATTAATTGATATTGTGGTTATAGTCTTTGATATTTACTCCTTTGATGCTTTTTCTTGAATATAAATTAAAACTTAGAACTTCTTGATCTTCGATCTCTAGGATTTTGTAGTTGCGAGTCAATTTGAGCTTCGATCTTCAAGAATACAAGGAAAATTTAATCTTCCAAGTCGTCAATCTTTTAGAAGATGTTGATCTTGAGCTTGATAAGAACTTGCACGTCTTGATGAGAGTTTTTTAGAAGTTTGAATATTCAATTCTTCAGAGCTTCAATTCTTTATTCGACAAAAGATCTAAAAAATGAATGGGAAGGTCTCTATTTATAGAGAATTTCATGGGCTTTAGGTGGGCTTGAACCCATTTGACTGTCGAGATTGGGCTTGGGCCCATTTGGCTGTTGGACTTGGACTTTGGCCCATTATCCCTTTTGGCCCAATTATATCTAGGATCTGAATTGATTTGGATATGATAAAACTTAATTATCCAAACCTAATCAATTTATAATTATCACGATATTTATTGTGATGATGTGGTATAATTTAACTGGCAGAAATTTCTTACTCAATTAAAATCGTTGAGTAACATGATATTCATATACAACTCCCTTAATGTGAGTTATCTTCTTGGTGCCTCTAATCTTGTTTATATATAATGATTAATGTATTTATTTTCTACATTTGTAGTATATCAAGTATTACGTGCACATTCACAAGTTTTACGTGTCGTTCGAGGTTCATTTGAAGCAATTAGAAGCTATGATGAGCATTATATTCGAGATTCAAAGGATATCAAATTGACAAAAATTTTCCAAATAAGGTTAGCGCCATGGCGTTGTGCACAGTCCAAGCCACAAAATGCAACATGAAGGAATAACATCATATGATGCTACAATTTTCACGAAACTCTTGAAATATGTGTCATAAATCTCATGTATCTCATGATTTGTAATTTGATAACATAAATTATCTATCTCATAAAATAAACAGTATTTTATTTGACATTTAGAATAATTTTAATTTTGAGTGAAAAATTGAAAAATAATCTTCCTAATTTTAATTTTGAAATTTTGATTGATAATAAAATTTGTTGGAAAACTTTTAAAATATAGTTAAAATTATGTTTATGGAAATAAAAATTATATTCATAAAAAGAACAATAACAATAAGGATAATATTCTTAAAAAAATCGTTATCATGTAAATTATAAAAACATTGATTTCATATAATTTGAGAAGAAAAACAAATTTATTTATTAAATAATTTATAGGTTTTTTTTTCTAAATATAACAAAGTGACAAAATATTTACATTGTATAGAACAATTTCGAAAAAGGAAAAAACTCATAGGCCCACAATGGAAGTACAAAAAATGTCCCAATCAACACACAATTAATTGACCACTCACGCCTGTAATATATTTGGTACGCGATCTTGTACCAATATTGTTTAGATTTGGCTACAGGACCGTTTAGATTTAGCTATCCAAATTTAAACGATTTTTTTCAAGATTCCTTGGTACACAATCGTTGTAAATCTAAACAGTTTTTTTCCAACATTGATCATTTACATTTGGCTACACGACTGTTTATATTTGGCTACATGATCGTTTAGTTTTGATTATCCAAATCAGCTAAACGATTTTTTTCAAGATTCTTTGGTACACGATCGTTTAAATTGGCTACCCAAATCTGAATGATCATATACCAATATCCCAATAATTTTTTTTCAAGATCTTTTATAGTTGTTAGATTTGGTACACCAAATCTAAACCAATATCCTATGATTTTTGTTCAGATTGTGTACTAATTTATATTTGATTTTTTTTTCCCAATTTATATTTGGTACACAACCTTGAACCAAATAACATTTTAAGAAAAATACAAGATGATCATGATTTTAAAAAAACTGAGAAAAGAAAGAAAATGTGCAGAAGAAAAGAAGAAATATGATGAAAAGAAAAAGAAAAATTGCAGAATAGAAGAAAGAAGATGGAAAGGAAGGACAAACATGTAATATATAAAAAATGACCGACTTCATGAGTTTTTTTTATTTTATTACATGGCCGTAAATATTTTGATATTTTGTTATATTTATGAAAATTAACCTAATTTATAAGTAAAAAAAATATTTTACAATTTTTAATATAATGTATCTTTTTATGTAAATAAGATTTAAATATAATATAATTTATGACGTAAATGATTTTAAACAAATACTAAACTTTTAGTTACTTGAGTTAAAATACAAAATTTTTAAGTATCCGTTTGTTTTCTTTGAACACAACTTTCAAAGAAACAAACGAGATTACATAATTCTTATTACATGATAAAATTTTCATATATTTTAAAATTTTAGTTAAAACTACGAGATTTCACGTTCGTTCAATGCACATGTTACAAAACTAGTCTATATAAATATGGCAGAAGAATGTTTTGTTTTCTATTTTGCCCTACATTTTTTAATAAAATCTTATTTTACTTTACTCTTTTTTTGATGAAACACAACTCTTGAAGTGGAATTGTCTAATAAGTATAGTTGGTAGTCTATTAGGTGCAATTAATATCAACAAGAAACAACTCTTCAAGATGGGACATCATTATTCAAATGTATGTGTTTGTTGAGTTCAAAAGACACAAATGATTGATAACTATGAGTTATTACTATTTAAAGAGAGATGATTACATTTTCAATTGTTGCATTTGTTTCACTTACAAGTGTATATATGTATAATAAAGAAAATTTTATTTTATTTACATTCCACAAATTAAAATTATGTGTGCAAATGGTTGAGAAAGAAAAAAATTTGTATTTGTCATATTATGTAGAAAAATTGACAAAACTAGCACCATTTGAGTTTTATATTTAAAAAATAGTTTTTTTTTTAAAAAAACTTGTAACTTTGTTTTTCTCGGTCAATCTCGACCGAGATTGAACTCTATATTCTTCCCAAATTTTAAAAACTATTTCAATAAAATATTTTCGATCTCTCTCAACCAATATTACCACAGAGATAGTGATATATCAAATGACCGAAATACCCTAAATTACCAACCGTTTGATATTCTAACAAAATACGCTAAACATTCAAAACTTGTCATACTACTGTCGAGAACTAAGCTAGAACCCCCCAAAATCTTTTGAATTTTCCTAATATTCTTGCTTGTCCAAATTCAAACAAGGTGGGTTACTTTGTTTTTTGTTTTTTAGTTTATGTTCTTGTTTGTTTAGTTTATATTCTTAGTTGTTTAGTTTATGTTTTTAGATTTTTAGGTTGAAATCTGAGGCATATGGAAAATCTGATGTAGTTATTGTTGAGATGTTGAGTTACTATGGGTTTATGTTATTGCTTATAGTGAAATCCTTCAAAGAATCTTGACTTCATGAATCTTGGTAAGTGCAGATGATGAATCTCGGTTGAGATTCATGAATTTTTCTTGAAATTTGTTGAAGGAATCTCGATATCAGATGAGTTTCACATGCATTTTGTAGGATTTTCACAGATCGATTGTGCTCGAGATGGAGACCGAGATTACCACACAAAATGCATGCAAAAATCTAATCCCATGGTATCCTAGTGTAATGTTGCCTGAGTTTTATTGCTTAATTATTCATGTAATCTCGACTGAGAATGGATCTGAGATGGTCCCAAGATTAATCACACAATACTATAATCTATGTATGTTTTCTTTTTCTTGCAGATGTCTTTTGTCACGAAGATCAATTCTAAGGACTTTTTCTTGACTAACCTCACATGTTGTTCACACTTAGCAAAGACAGTACCAAACATAAAAAACAAGCTTACACCTAAGCAACTACACATATTTGTTGAATGGATCACAATTGATGGTCCAATTAGTTGCCTAGATTAGAAGCACATGAAGTTGTTTAGACAACAATACGTCGTCGAGTTATGGGCGAATAAATTTTTTTGGTCTGATTAATTTTTTTCACATGTGCTTCTCAATTTGTTGTAAATTTCTTATAATTAGTTAAACCTTCTAATTCTTACAAGTCTAATTCTTTCATTCTTGTAATGAACTCTATTTTGTAATAAAGCATTTGTTGTAATAAATAAGTCTCGTAAATTCATTCTTGCAATTAATACCTATTAACATGCCTTATACATAATCCTAAAATGCATATCTCGGTGCAGTGGTAGCTTGAGATCCACTGAGATCTATTATTTACTGCTTTAGAGTATATAACTCAGGGCATTGCTATCCCAAGATTCCCTGAGTTTTAAATAAGAAATTCATAAAAGTCATTTCTTGAGGCACGTTGTCTCGAGATGCCCCAAATTTTAATATTCAAAATTCACAGAATACATATCTTGGGTCATAGTTAACCCAAAATGCCTTGAGTTTTACATACTGAATTCACAGAATGTATTTCCTAGGGCATAGTTGTCCCAAGATGCCTCGAGTTTTAAATAAAGGTCCTAATTTATTATCCTTATTGTATATGTATGGACCCTGATCTCTATTTTCTCAAATTTATTAATTTCATGCCCTTATTGTATATGTATGAACTCCAATCTAATTTTCTCAATTTTCTTAAGTTCATTCCTTTATTGTATATGTATGGACCCTAATTTAATTTTCTCCATTTTCTTAATGGAAAGCGTACTGACTGATATGTTTGTTGCATGCTCCTATATATAAAGATGAACTGAAAAAGAAAATTGGGGTTTTTGATAAATTATTGTGTTTGAAAAAGTAACACACATAAGACTATATTAACTTCATTCACAAACTACAAAAAGCACAAAATACAACAACGAAAATTTATTATTACTCAACAAATCTGACTTTACATGTCTTCCTATTATGACCTAAACTTTGTACTGAGAACATCGGTGAATCTTCTTCTCGATTTTACCACTTGACAAGATGCACATTATTTGTTGATGACCAACTTGACCAACTATTCGTGGTAGTAAGATGAGTCTATCGACAAACTCTTTTGTAGTTTTCCATTTGGAGATATGACATATCGAAAAGATAGATTCTACACAACTGGCTAACCAGGACTCAACGTAGTTGGCACGGGAGCATAGTATATACAAGTTGATAACTCTCACACTATAAGGGACAAGTGTATACGAACATGAAATTTCATAGTAACTAAACTCGTCACACATGCATGTTTTATTGGCTAAATTAATGCATGGATTTAAATGACTGTCCACAATCTCCAACTCATGATCGTCTATTGTGCGCAATATATACCTTTTAGACTTCAAATCAACCAACTTCAGTAGGAACTCACCGTGATTAGATAATACAATTTCTTGACTCAACGTTATATCCCTACGTTCAATGAACCATGCTGATGCATAGATTTTATATTATATAGTCCAAGAAAGCGGTTATCTTTAGTGCCTGTGCATCCTTCAAAATCGTGTTGACACATTTCGTGATATTGGTCATCAACTAATCATATCACATTCTCCTCTAATGTACCCGAGCCCACATTAACAAACCCACCTTGGTAAGATATTCTTGCACCCTCAAAAAGTGTGCCAACTTGTTCCAATAAGACAAAAATACAGACTCTCAGGATGTATTGGTGGTTAGCTTGAAATTCACACACATGTTATCGCTATTGAACTCTGTTCGGTTCAAACTCAAATGATGGATACACAGTGTGTGAAACTTATCACAAAAGACCTGTGCAATGGATTTGGCGATGCACTTATGACGATCAGATATGAACACTAGCCCATTGACATTGCCAATAGTTGTTTATAACCATGTCATGAATCAAGTTCATGATTCATTGCTCTCTTTGTCACCCAACCCAAATGCGACTGAGTACACTTACTTATTCGCATCAATAGACATCGCCAAGAGCATAATACCCTTGTACTTTTCCTTGCAATAAGCCACATCAACCATAAAAACCAGCCTTATGCAACTAAAAAAACCCCATATGGATACGAAAAGATATGGAGAGAAGGCCAAATCATTACGTGAGAAGAGGTTTGCTAGAAGACAAAAGTGGTAGTTGGAGCGATGTGACTTGACGTAAAGGGATAACTTTCTGCGTTGACATGGTCAGAATGATAGATTTCCTGCCAAAAACTGCCTATAAGAGAAGCTCCATTTCCATCAAGTAAAGGTGTAAAGCCTGTATGGGTCATAAGGCCAAATGTCTACACTGACCGACCATTCCTAGAAAGTCGATGGCAAGAATTAGCCTTACCACCGGTTGTAAAGTTCATTCTTTTCTTCTCTGTTCAGTTTGTAAAGTGAGAGCTTCTAGCTTGAGTGAAGAAGATGTCATCCCTATCTCCCATTAACTTGTATTTCTTTTCTTCTCTTTCCATTTTATTATTTCTTTACATTGTATTTGTTTATATTGTATAGTGGCCGAATGCCCTTATTCTTTAATACAATGTATATTTATACACTTTTCATTTCATCCATCTATGTACCGTTCATCTGCCTTTATATTATTTTTAGTTTAGGTTTATGATGCATTCTTGATAAGGTAGTCTTTATTTAAATTGTTTGTTGTATTAGCCAAGCTACATTCATCACTTGGCCAGTGTATGTCGTTAACTTCCCAGAAGGGTAAGTAGCAAGGACATAGCTGATACAAGTAAGAAGGAGTTTTCTCAACCTTTTGAGATGACATCCCTCATTTGAATCTTGAAAGGTGAACAAGTCTGGACAATAGGTGCCAAAAGGTTGCTGTCCTTTAATGCAAAGCACTCTGAGTAGTATAAATAGATACTTCTAGATATATGTCACCAAATTAGTCTCAGTCATTTGAACCCAAAAGTGGACCAAGTGTGGTGTTCAATGACTTCAAGAGGCGTACATCTTAATCATGAGATAGCTTAGCGAGTTATATCGCATTGAGGTGGTTGTATAACTTATTTTATTGGTAGCATAAGACCTTCCTTCAACCCCTTAATGTCAGTTAGTTCGTTCATTCCTCCATTCGCACAACAACCCTCATTAAAGTAACTTTACGACATCTCTAGGATACTTAGATAGTTTTAATTCTTTTTTATATTCTTTTAACTCATTTTTCATAACACTTAGTTGATAAGTAAACCCTACAACTAAGTTTTGATATCAATTCCCTATGTTCGATCCTAGATCACCTAGGTAAGCCTATTGCCTCGCTTACACTTAGACAAGCAATAAGAAAACTTTCACTTTGCGGATTTAGTAGTAGGTGGTAGAGACATTGTGAGCATTTTGTATGCAATGATCATGTCAACTCGCATGATGAAGAGGATATTGGAGAGCATTTTGCATGCAATGATTCGTATTCAATGGCACGTCATCACACCACCGAACAAACAAACAAACAAACAACCATTCTATGATAAGTTTGTGTATTAAGTCTTACGAAACAAAATCCCAATTTCAAAACAATCACATTCACAATCCTCACATCTTGGGCGAGAGTTTCATGAAAAGCAATGTTTTTATAAACAAAACAAAAACCACCAAGCAGGTTTTTGGCAAGTAACCTTCAAGCCCTACATATGATAAATCAATGCCAAACTACTTTTGGAAGTCTTGAATTATTTCTTTGAGTCTATAACCACGACTAACGTCTTCATAATTCGACTAAATCAGTTCGGCTATAACCCTACTCTTAGCTTATGGTTTTTTTTTATCAGAACTTTTTGACACATGTGCATCCTCTCATACTTAGAGACCTTAATCAGATCAAAATCTTTCAGTTTCATAGCCCTTAGTTTCCATGAACAAGCAGAGTTAGAACATGTAAAGACATAAAACTTCTTATTCGATCTATGCACACGAAACTAAAAGTTTTGCATAATGTGAACATCATAAGTTTCTTCACCAAATCTTTCTTATTAATAAATAAATAACTGATCTGTACGTCTTCTAGGTTTGACTTTGCACTTACAAAAACAGTGTGCTCCAACAAATTTTCAACACACTTTTACTTTTTTCTTGCCAACTGATAGAGGGATTTCTTCATCGTCACTTCCACTACACCTTCCTCAAGTTGTAATTCTTCATGATGTACTTGGGCATTTGCCTTAGACATATTAACACCATGAAGATCAAGATTCTTATCATCACCTCCGAGTTCTACTTCCAAGTCTATGTTAGACATATCAAAATCGTCATTTCCAATGTCATTGAAGCCATTTACATCATCTCCTAACTCTAAGGGACACACATTCATACTAAACTGACTCAACTCGTGAACCTTAGTCAATACATGTGAGCACTTAAGGTTGGGATTGGGTAGAATCTGGTTTGTTGGTTTCGCTCGCCATTGGAATACTACACACTGCACGGACCATTTGAATATACACTTGGGTCATAGTACTCCCAGGGGATGATTTTGAAATATTAGAAACCAAAATGGCTACCTGTGAGATGTCATCCCCTCTAAATAAAACTCAAGGTCTTCTTAATTGCCGATCACAAAAGCTCCCATTAGGGTTTACTCGAGAAACTACTGTGTGAGATAGGAATTAGTGACAAAACGTGTAACGTGTTAATAGTCATCTTGCGAAGTTTATCGGGTAGAAAAGCCCATGGGTGTTTTAGGGTTTTGAGGAATTCGAAACGTTTAAAATTCAAATTCAAAAGGGTGAAATGATGAGCCACCTCGGAAGCATAAAAAGCAGTGTTAGACATCCCATCTTGTTTAAAACACACTGATTTTGAACCAACCTAACCATGCAAGGTAACCATAATTTAACCCCAAATAAGGTCCTTATATAAACCTTTTGAAAAACCCTTATTTTTTATTGAAACTTGCCTACCTTAAGAGCTCTAAGTTCTTTTGTTTTCTAACGAGCTTTTTAGTTGTGTTTGTTAGGGAACTTAATTGTTTGTTACAATATTATTTATATGCAACAAGTCATTGGTCATGATCACTGTACACAAAGTACTCACTATGTACCTTTTTATCGCATAACTACTAAGTCCTCGTCGATTACAACATTTCGTACTGCTTGTCCAAGTACAAGGGAAACAGTAGGTTTACTTGGATGATCTAGGATCGAATATAGGAAATTGATTCAAGACATTATTTCTTGGAATTACTTATCATCTAGGCAATATAAAAGAATTAAAGAGTAATAGACTTGAAGAATGCAAAAATGAGACAAACTACTAAACTAAGCCTCGAGAGCCTGTACATAGGGTATAGGGTAGTGAAATGGTAATACGAATTGACTTGTATCAGAGTAATGAAAGAAGGAAAGTTTATGGATTATCATGCGATTAAGTAGTGTGATATTCTTGATGCGATATAACTTACTAAACCATACTTCTAATCAAGGCATGCTTCTCTCGAAGTCATTATATGCCACACATGGTCGCTTTCTAGAATCCATATGATTAAGCATGATTAGGCGAGATATATCTATAGGAAATCAGTTATAAACCATATAGGATTTCACTATTAAGGATATCAACCTCTCAGTGCCTATTGTCCACACTTATTCTCCTATCGGGATACAAATGCTGAAATATGATCTCACGAAGGAAGATGAGACTCTTCCTTGTGCGTATTAGTTAGGTCCTTGCTACTTTTTCTCTTTGGGAGTTGGCGGCTTACGCTGGCCAGACAATGAAAATAGCTCAACTAACACAATAAGACTTATAAGCAAAACTTCTTATCAATAACTTCTCACACTTTGAAACTACAAACAACACATTGACTGAAGGAAATTGAAGACGTGATGGATTCAAAAAGTACAAACATGTAATATATATAAAGAATATAGGCCTTCAGCCATTGTACAATATTAGCAGAATAAATATTACGCAAAGAATACAAAAATGGAAGACAAAAAAGTGGGAAAGAATACAAATAAGGAGGAATGGGGATTGAGTTTTCCACTACTCAATCTCTAAGTTCTCACTTACAGCCTGGTTGGAGAAGAAAACACTTTACACTTGCTATTCATCTAGACTCTTTGTTAATGTCCGTTCAGACCCTCTTTTGGCCCATACATGCCATCATTTGCTTGGTAGGGATGAAGTCTTTTAATAGACAACTTTTGGTGAGAAATTTCAATTCATTTGAGATTGTTAGCCCCAATTGCAGCCATATGAAGTCACATCAACTCTAACTACCATTCTTGTCTTCTAGTGAATCTTCCTTGCGTGATGACGGCACCTCTCTGAAGATGTTAATCGTCAGATGAGTTCCTAGCATATAGCCCTTGTGTGAGATGATTCCATCGATTCACTAGTTTCTTCCTTTCTGCTTATCCTGCGTTTAGACATGGCAATTGCGTAAAACATGCATAATGCTTATGTAAGATGTATTTCTAAATACCTATGTATTTACAACATAAGTTATGCACTTTCAACTTTTTCTTATGCGTTTTGACCTCATTATTCTCATAAAAGAAGCTATAATAATGAATATTTATACATGTAATCACTTTTCAATGAGTTCGAATAAAATTTCCTACCTTTTTTTCTTTGTTCACTTCTCTATTCTTCCCTATTTTCAAATGATTGATAAGCAAAGCAACACCGTTAAGAGGTCTTTAACCTCCAAACCCACCCGATAACAAAAGCAATTAGAGAAAGTACGTTCTAATGGCCCTGTTTCAAAACAAGCTCAACCTAGTCACAATCCCCAATCTGAAGGTAATTGTAGGGATTCAATTGACTTGAACTGTGCTTCAGCACAAGGAGGAGGAAGTGAAGGGTAGGGTAGCAAAAGGAAGAAGCCACTTAGGATTAAAGGAATAGATCTGGAAGTAGATGAGGAAGTTGTGGATGATGTGTTAGAGTTAGTTAAGCCAAGGAAGAAAGTGAGAGAAGAAAGAGAAGAAAAGGAAAGAAAGGAAAAAGGAAGGAAAACGAGCGAGGAAGAAGAAGAGCATCACAAGAAACGTGGCAGAGAGGAAATGTGAAGGAGGAAATATAATCCATTGACCATTAATAATAAATTATTATTATAATTTCAATAAATGTTATTGATTATATCATTAGTTTTGTCTTAATAATCGAAATTCAATAAACTAACACCCTAATCTATTTGTTGAGCTTGATGTAGAGACATACATGGATCAATGTTCGAGATTATCTTAAAGGGTCTATAGTATAGGGATAAGGCTAGGTACCTTATCCTGGTAACACTATGGATACGACTCACTTTGAATTTAATACAAATACAATGATCCAACGCATTCATGTAGGTGACATATGAGTGAGAGTATCATATACAATGAGTTTGCATAAGACCGGACCACAAAATAGTAATCACTAGATGTAACTCTGTTAACTTGTTAGGTTTCTATTTCATTTGGATAACCTAGGTAACTTAGTATTAATCCCAAGTGTATTATGAATTCTGGTTCATGAGGAATTATCCTTTAATTTGTACGAGTGAGAGTGGCCAGATTGCTGACTTAATATGCTTATCATTTTGAAGACAAAACTGAGTGGAGAGCTGGGAACATAATTACATAAGAGAAAATTTACTTCTTCTCAACTTTAGGGTAAGTAGATGAATGTTCTCTTAAATGGTGTCTCTGGGACTTGAACAAAGGGCCCTACTCTTTCTATGGCATGAGAGGGGTTTCTATTTATTAGTTGGATCATAAACATGTTATTCATTAGAGGAACACTGGTATTTAAGGACTAAAGGTAACCTACGGGTAAAATGGTAATTGGACCTAGCTGGTGTTACGAACACCCGTGAAGGACTAACTTACTATTATTGGTCTATATCCATGGACACAGAAATTATCTACAGTGAGAAGAGTTCAGCTATGAGTCTTTAGTCGAGGGTACACACAGTTAACGAATATTGATTAATGCGGTTAATGAGTTTAACCAATTAATTTTATATCGTTGTAGCTTCTGATATGTAGGTCCATTAGCTCCTCTTCCTAGCTCATAAAGGGTAATGAAATTTATTTATATTGGTTGTAATTTGAAGTGCTCAAATTTACTTTGAAAATTAGTATAATGTATGGTGATACGTTATAATATAAAGTTGATATATTTTAATCAAATTTTATTATATAAATTTAATTTTAGATATGATTCAAAATTAATTTATGAGAGATAAAATCTTTGAATGAGTTCAAACATTCAAATATTAATTTAATGTGAATTGGATTCCTATGAAAATTATTGGTTATGAGAGAAATTTATATTTGAATATGATTCAAATTTAATTTAAGTTAAATATAAGATATTTAGTTTAGCTATTCATTAATTAGAGAATTAATTAATATTTCAGTTTAATTTTATTTAATTAAATTTGATTTAATTAAATTAATTTAAAACTGTAAGATATTGAAGAGATATTTATTAAATATGATTTAAATGAAATATTAATTAAATATGTTTTAAATGAAATATTAATTAAATGATTTAATTAATTATTAATCGATTAATTAATTAATTAATAGATTTGAATTTTTTATTAATTTAATATTTTTTAAATAAAAAGAATCTCATGATTCTGTCATACTCCCTTAGGGAGTTATAGGAATGCAAAAGAAAAACAATTTTCTTAATGAATAATAACTAATAATTTTGATTTTCTATAAAATAGTTTCTCTAAAACTTTTCCCATCCCAATTGGTTTCCACAAATGAATCTCATTCCATAGGACACGAAGGTCTTCGATGGGTGGTGTCTCCAAATTTAAAGATTTAGTAGATTAAGAGACGTCAAACTACGTAAGTTTTTCTTTCTCTAATCTATAATTAGTAAGCATGCTTAGTCTTTAAGTTATAATAAGAAAATTAGTTTCTTTATTATTTTGCCAATGTATTGATATTTTAGGATTCTCAAATCAATTTGAGGAATGGTTTTGTAAAATCTTTTGCTGCCATAGACTTTAATCCCTTCAGCAAAACCTTCAAAGAAGAAGAAGGTGAGGGAACAATTCGCCAAAAGGCAAGAAGAAAAAGAAAAGAAGAAGGTTCCTAAGGGGGAAATGACTCAGAAAGAAAAAAAGAACCAATAAGGCGATGTGGAGGATCCCCTCTCTGCTAAAGCAGTCAGCAAATACTTCAAGATAGAGAATGGGCTCTATCCTTTTAGAGACGTTTTGCCAATGTTTGTTTTAGCATCCATCCACACTTTAAGTGGCAAAAGTTCTTTGAAGAGGTGACTGAATTAAGGGCAGACGTAGTGAATCTCTTCTATAAAGGTTTTATACATGAAGAAGATAACTACGCGGTAGTCAAGCAAGAAAAAGTTTACTTTGGACTAGAAGAGATAAACACGTTTTACGAATTGGATGATAATGTGATTAGACAAGTTATTTTAGAAAACCCAACATGGGAGGACATGAAGGACGCTTTGAAGACAACAACATGGCCAGGCAAAAAGTGGGGCATAACGCCAACCGAGAAATATCAACTCTCAACTACTATTCATCCCTAACTACCACTCTTGTCTTCTAGCTAATCATCTTGCATAATGTTGTGCTAGCATCTCGCCTAACAAGTCTCGAATTGCCAGTTTGTTTCTCCTCACTAAGTTAACGGGTGCGATCCTTGCTTCATTTTTCTCTACGTCATCTTGCGTGCAAAACACTTAAAAGCATAATCAATCAAGCGTTAATACTTATGTAATGGTTCATTCTCTTGATATTATAATTTGGCACTAAAGTTATTCATTTTGACCATTTATCTCACGTTTTGACTTCATCATTTGACTTAAATTATTAGTACAATCCTGAGATAGCCTTGAGATCCTTCAATTTCCTCTTTTACCTTCAATCTCTATCAAACTTATTTTTGAGATTGCCTGAGATATTCTTAGGCTTGCTTCTCTACATTCAATCTTGGTTGAACTCAACCCCGAGATTGTCCAAGATTCCTTTAATTTTCTTTTCTACTTTTCTAATATCAGCCGAACCAGTATCAAGATTTCTCTGGGATTAATCTTCTATCTTCAATCTTGTCTGAGATTTCACACGACAATCTGAGAATTCATCTTTGAAACCTTTTTGTTTTTCATCTCGGTCTGGTACAACCTCGAGTCAACCTTCTATTAGGTACGTGTCTCATAGATATTTCTAACCTTAAACTCAATATTTTTAAAAAGTAAAAATTTCCTATGATTATAAAACCTAGAATATTTGAATACTCTTATGCACATGAGATTTCCAGAGAAATTTAGTTCGTGGAGTTGAAATTATGTTGATGATTTGATGCGATGTGGTTAGACCTCTAATATTTAATCCTTTGATTTCATACAATAAATCATCTTAGAGAGGCATAGGTATAGCAACACTATTATAATATTGGAGAGGAAGAGACGAAGCTGCAACGTCATATCATCTTAGAAAGGCAGAGACGAAGCTACACCATCATCGTCCTTTTGGAGCAACATCATCATCCTTTTGGAGAGATGGAGGCAGAAATGCACCGTCGTCATTTTAGAGAGGTGAAGGTCGAGTTACACCTTTGTTGTCCTTTCAAAGTTGCACCATCATCATTTTAGAGAGGTGGAGGTCAAGTTTCACTATTGCCATCCTCTTAGAATTGCACCATCGTCATTTTGGAGAGGTGGAGGTCAAGCTGCACCATCGTCATTTTGGAGAGGCAGAGGCCAAGCTGCACCATCATCATCTTAAAGAGGCAGAGACGGAGTTGCACTATAGTCGTCTTCTTAGAGAGGAAGAGGCAGAGTTGCACTATCATCATCATTTTGGAGAGACAGAGGCAGAGCTACACCATCGTAATTCTCTCGAAGTTACACCATCTTCATCCTTCGAGAGTTGCACCATCATCCTTTTGAAGAGGTGGAGGTAGAGTTGCATCATCATCGTTATCTTGTAAAGGTAGAGGCGGAGCTGTGTGGTGGGAGTTTTGATTTAGTGTTGGATGTTTGTGCTATTTATAATCCTAATTTATAGGTTTGCGCGATTAGGTTATGTAAGTTAAAGTCATATCACAAAGCTCTCTACGTGGCGAGTCATGATCATTGCATGTGAAATGCTCACTATGTCTCTAATCCTTGTGTAGTTAGTAAATCTTCATTGAGTACAAGTTTTTCTATTACTTGCCCAAGTGTAAGCGAAGCAATAAGTATCCTAGGTAATCTAGGATCGAACATAGGAAATTGATATAAAGTTTTAGTTATATGACTCACTTTTCATCTAGGCTGTATACAATAACTATATAGTATAAAATAGAGTATATCTAAATGCTAAACCTACTATCAACACTAGAGAGTCTGTAAAAGGTGATAAGAATGGTCGAGAGATGGAAATACAAACTAACCTGTATTAAGAAAGAGTGAAGGAATGTCTCCGCGTTGTTAGACGATTAAGCCATGTGGCAACCTTGATGTGATAAAGAATAGTCAACTACCTTCTGATTAAGGCAAACACCTCTCAGTGCCTTAAACGCCACACTTGCTCGCCTCTTGGGATGTAAATGATCAAGATTAGTTAAGCAATATTGATCTAGAAATATTTACTTATAAGACTTATATTACCTCTCTTTTAAGGTTGGCAACCTCTCGATACTAAGTCACCACATTTGTTTTCTTTTCGGGATGTAAGTGATGGAGGTTTAATCGCCAAGGTGAAGTTTATCTCCAAACTCCTCCTTGTGCGTGTTAGCCATATTCTTGTTCCTTACTCTCTCGAGTAGTTGGAGATAGACATTGGCCAAGGCGATGATTATAGCCTCAACTAACAATAAACCTTATAAACTAGACTTCTTATCAAGAACTTATCACAAGCCTCAACCGTAGGGATTTTACTCGCTAGATATATTTCTTATTATGTAGCCTTTGCACGTGCTCCTCTGCAATTCACTATGTCTTCTTTTATTTATATTCTTGCGATAAAGCATGTAAGGCTAGGGTAAAACAGGTGTGGAGACTTGTGCAAGTTGTATTCTCTAATATTTATGAATTTTCACTAGAAGCTATACGTTTTGACACATTTATTATGCATTTTGGATCCATTTTTCTACCTAAAAGGCCATAATAATTTGTATTTCTACAAGTTATCACTAGGCCGTCATTGTCATCTTGCAGAGGCAGAGGGAGAGCTCCATCGTTGTCATCATCTTGCAGAGGCGAAGGCGAAGCTGCACCATCATCATCCTCTTGAAGCAATACTATCGTCATTTTGGAGAGGTAGAGGTGGAATTGCACTATCGTCATCTTGGAAAGGTGGAGGCAGAGCTGCATCATCGTTGTTCTCTCTGAGCTGCATGGTTGTTATTGTATGAAAGGACTTAATAGCTTTGTCCTGAGAGACCATTATAGCAATAATTCACTAAGCCAGGTCACTACGCATAATGCACTTGTCTTGACTTTCGATATTGCTTGCATTTGCTCTCGTGCGATAAGTCATGAGTAATGTGCATTTGAATTGCTCCCATGTACTTCTTCAATACATAGTTCCTAAGTCCTTGCTGAATACAAGTTTTCCTACTACTCGCCCAAGTGCAAACGAACAATAGGTTTACCTGGGTGATCCAGGGTCGAATATAGGAAATTGCTATAGATGTTAGTTCTAGATTTCACTTATCTTTTTAGCTTTATGGCAATTAAGTTGAAAGAATGTAATGCGAACTATAACAAATTAATTATAGCTTGAGACTCCCACACAAAGAATAAATTAAGCTAGGAGAGAGTGAAATGATCTAACTTGTATGCAAATGAAGGTTGAATGAAATTCTAGACACTATCAATTGCTTAGATGTTGTGATAATCTTAACGCTATAATTGTCCAATGGGCAACATGATTAAGGGGACCTTTTCTCTAAGTGTTTAAATGCCACACTTGTTTGCCTTTCGGGACATAAATGACTATGCTTACTTAGGCAAATTATACCTAGAGAACTTTACTCATAATACTTATAGGACTTCTCGGTGCCTCTTGTCCGCACTTGTTCACCTTTCAGGATACAAATGTTGGAATCTACCTTGCTAAGGTGAAATTTGTCTCCAAATTCCTCCTTGCACGCACTAGCCTTATCCTTGCTACTTGCCCTCTCAGGTAGTTGACAATTAACACTAGCCAAGTGATGAATATAGTTCAACTAACACCACAAGAATTATAAGTTCTACTCCTTATTAAGAACTTATAACACTCTTCTTATTTAATAATACGAAGATTGGTGAGATGCTAAGAAATGGTGGATTGAAAAGGCATAAACATGCAGTCTATGTATAAAGAATATAGGACTTCGACCATTGTACAATATGAATGTTACATGTACTATAATGAAGTAACAAAATGGAAAGATAGAAGAATGGAATGTATTATTACAAGTTAAGAGATAAACAACAAATAATCTTTCCTTTTATCATGGTTGTTTAATCTCTAGGTGTTTTATTTGAACTCTTTCTCTCTTTGTGTTTTTCTTCATCACTTGAGTCTCTCTCTTTAGCCTCTTCAAGCTCCGAGCCTATTTAGACCTCTCCCCCCGTCTCCTTTTCTTTGTGTAGATGCAATGCTTATTATAGGCTGCTTTTTTGGTGGTAAAACTCTGTTCCTCTGAATGTGTCAACGTCGTAATCCGCCCCCTATGAAATTACATCATTCCAACTAGCCAAGTGATGAATATAGTTCAAGCTCCGAGCCTATGCAAATCTAAGGATAATCCCGTGTGAACGGAAGTTCATAGTTAGCTCATGATTAAGATTAAGTTACATGGATATCTATAAACAAAATAGCCAGTTTTACAAAGTTAACGGTGTTATAACTTAAAAGTGACTATTTCATGGTTCCAGTCTTATGTAAACTC
>JBBPDI010078977.1:0-14417 GCA_037974545.1 Cucumis variabilis | reverse complement strand
TGAGTAGATTGGATATTTACCAATGTCAGAAACAAAGGATGAATTGAATATGCAAACATTTACACTTTGCAAATTTGGAAAGTTCCGCATGTTGATCCTGCAAAATCTTCGAAGACCCCCAAATTTCATTTTTGCTGAAATGTAGAGAACATTGAGAAGAAAAAAAAATCAGAAATGCAATTAAGAATTTTGACAAATACGAGCAGATTAAACTATCAGAACTTGCCATTAACCCCGATCGTTTCAGTTCTTGTCAACGAAGAGGATCGATGAATCTCTCATAACAACTATAAAATTTAATAAATTAAAGAGTTTCACTGCAACTTTCAAAATCTTCAGAAAATAATTGAAACATCACATAATCATTTGGAGTTCTTCGTGAATGGAAGACAGCACTTTCAAAGGCAAAGGGAGTTGCGAAACCACTTAGAAAGACAAAGGCAGCACGATTGGATGCTTTTGGCGGCGCACGACGGCGGGCTGTGGATGCTTTTCGCGTGGAGACTAAAAATTGGGGGAAAGGGTTTTCGATGATAGAAAGATCGGAGGAAGAGAGATGAGAGAAAAAGAAAGATGTTTTAGTAAGGGGAAATTTAGGAAATTTTGAAAAGTATCACAATTTTTGTTTTATATTTTGAAGGTAGCACACTTTTAAAAAAAATTCGAGAACGATCTCGAATTCTTTCTAAATTTTATGAAACTCTTGTAAGAAAATCTTTTGATCCCTCTCGATTGATTGCATGATCGAGATTGTGTGTTTTTTATTAAAAAAATTGAAAATAAAGAATATAGAAAATGACCAAAATACCCTTGGTATAAACGTTGTGCTCTTTTCAGCCGAGAAGTGAACAATTTTGCTCCTACAATTCGAACGACTTTCAGTGATTTTTCTTCCGTCAAACTTTCTAAACTCATTTGTCCTCTAAAATCTCTCAAGGTAAAGCACTTTTAATGATTTCATAGTTTACAATTTAGTTTATAGTTTATGTTTTAAGTTCTTAGTTTGGAATCTAAGGCAGATGGAAAACTTTGTAGTTAGTGGTCGGATGTAGTTTCTTAGATGTACAACATTAGTTTCAATTAATGCATGAGGTCTCCTTCAATGAATATATGTCATTTCCTCAATCTGGCAGTACAAGAAATTGGGGCTTTGTTGACATAGTTGTGCATCGCAAAAAAGCCATTGTGCATCACCGAAGCCTTAGACTATGCAGAATCATGCATCAGCACTGGTGTCATAAATGATGCATCGTAAGAGGTAATGACGACGAAGGAACGAGACGACGTCGACGTAGTACTTTTACCGATGCATGATTTGTCGACAAAGTTAACACATCAGCAATACCCTAATGCTGACGTTGAGTCAGAGTGTCAACAAAGGTTGTTTGCCGACATCGGGCAACTTGTCGACAATACCCTAATGTAGACGTCGTCGTATACGCGTCGACATAACTATTAAAGGCGAAGAAAGAAAATGAAGAGTATAAGAAAACTATAGAAAAGCTTAGGTGCAAGAATTTCCTTCGACTACCTTTGAGGACCTTAAATCCAAGAGTAGGGACATTAGCAAAATGTGTAAAAAGGGAAGTTGAACATTATTACGAGCTGCATCGAAAGAAATATGAGGTTGCTTCAAAGAGAAACGACCCTTGCTATGGTGGTTCTAGAAAATGATTGGAAAAATATGAGCAAAAAATGACAAGATCGAGAATCGAACAAGTCAGCCATAGAAAGTTTCCTACTTGCATATAGGGGACCACCAAAGCAAGGGTCATTTCTCTTTGTCCAGACGCTCCTTTTTTGCGTTGGCAAAACTCTAATTTCTCGGACATGAAGTTGGTGTTCAATGGACCTCTCTGCCATTACATTTTGTTGAGGAAGGTTGAGGAGTGATGGGAGAACACAATTAGTTTTAAGTTACTGGATGATAAGGTCTCCTTCGAGCATGAGGACTTTGACATAATAACAAGGTTGAGGTATAGAGCTCAAATGTGAGGTCCAATTTGAACAGGACAAGGCCTTTCGATTAAGAAGGCTATTTTTGGAGGATATGACAAGCATGAAAGGGTCTGCGTTCGAGAAGGATTACCCAACCCTTCAATTTGAAAATGACAAAGATGTCAATATTCCACTTCATCGAGCTTGTGATGATGGGTCGGAAGAGGAGGCTACACATGGATTGGACAATGTTGGGCCTGATTGACAACTAGGAGGAGTTCATCAACTACAATTGGGATGAGTTGGTATGAACCATTGATTTTTGCTAGTTTGAAAAGGGCACTTCATGAAAAAGTGGCCTTACAGAAGAAGAAACCTACAATAACAAGTCTCTGAAGTCGTATAGCCTCTATATTGGACCTTTCATGTTTGTGATTATATGCTCACTATGTTTTATTTACTTCATTAGTTATATGATCATGTTAACGATATCATTGTATTTGTAGGTTTGGGCTTATAAGACAGTGTCGTCAATCAGTGGGCAGGTTGCCCATAGGGAGTCATCATTTGTGATACCATGCATCATGCGATGGAGTTGCACACACTCACCTGGATTGAAGGTGATTGAGTCTCAGATCTTTGGGTCGCAAATGTTACATTACAATTCATTTTCTTTCTCCACATTCACTATAGTATTCTAAGGTTTTGTCTCTTAATTAGCACCTGTTGATGTTTTAATTTCACACCTGGATAAATGAGATTAAACCTATGGATGGCAAGTGTGCTTACCTTGATCGGAGTCTTGAAATTCTGACGATGAAAGGTTACAAGGAAGGCCTGCATGACCCTTCTTCTCAGCACTTCGAGCATGCCTCACCATACACTCATGTCGAACATCCCCCTCCTTCTCCTCTTGTCTAACATCCATATTCTCTTCACGAGGATGATGGTTGCCCCACTACATGTATGGAGCAACCTATTCAAACTGATAGACCACGTGTAACGTGCGATTGCATCCAGCATGTATGTCGCCTGAAAGAGATATTAGATCGAATGAAGGGTTTCTTATAACGAATGAAGTCATCTGTGTCAGCCGAGTTATCATTCACAAAGGAGCTTCTGATGGCTTTGGTTAATGTATTATTATTATTCGCATGGAACTTTTTATTGTCTTTGTCTTAATTAAGTATTAGTCCTTAGTTATGTTTCTATTGCTTCCTTAATAGTAGGGTGTTCACGGTTCGGTTTGATTCGATTTAAAGCTAAAATTGCATCGAAGCAAAAAATACAAAAATAAAATCTCATTCGAAATCGAATCGAACCATTCATCTGTGTCAGACGAAATTAAAACCAAACCACTTATGCATAAATATTAGAATAAAAATCCTTTATGAACATACATAAATAAAAGTACAAGAAGTAGAAGTTTCAAACATTGAAGTTTGAAAGTCCATCAAAATAATTTCTACAAAGTTACATTTATACCATACCCTAAGCTAAACCTATACATTTAATTTTATATATATTTATTTAATTTTTTTAATAAAGTCATCCGATTGAACTTTGGAATCAATTTAATGTCTTAAACCAAACCGAACCGCATAAGAATCAATTTTAATTTAACACAAACCAAATTGAACCACATGCATTCAGTTTTGATTTGGTTTGTTAATCGATTCAGTTTTCAACTATTTTTGAACACCTCTACTTAATAGGCTAAGGCACTTGACTCCCAACCATGCTATAGAGGTGATGAAGGTACATCGTTTAATGCATTGAGGCTCAAACTTTGGTTGGTTACGTATTCATGGATGTTCTTACTCTAATCATTGATGACCAGTTAGTTGACAAGGAGACGGAAACATCCATTAGTTATGACTTCAAAGATGGTATCATAACAATGGACATGCCATCGGGGGGTGAGGATGTGTCACCACTGCCTCCCCAGTCCATTCTAGAGACGAAGATTTAGCTTGGATTTATTTAATTTTATTGGAATTATTTGGGTGTTATTTTAGATATTTGTTAAAAATTATTTGTTTATGTGAGAATTAGGATTAATTAAATATTTTTTAAATAATATTTAATTAATTATTGAATTTGGTAAAATTCAATTCATGAGATTTAAGAATTTTAATTAATTATGTATAAATAAATATATGTAATTAATCAATTAATTAAGTTATGGAAGATAAGAATAATTATATTATTGGGGATAATATAATTATTTAGGATGATATACTATTAAGATATTATATTTTGATTTTGGAAAAATAAAAAGAGATGATTTGATGGAATAGAGTTAATGAGGAGAGAGAAGTTTGGGTTGTTATTTTTGAAAAGGTAAAGAGGAAAAGAAAATTAATTAAAGGAAATACTACTACTAATAATAATATATTAAGCCCCTCTCGGTTTACGTGCGTTGAAACTTTATATATTCATCCTCTTCAAGGAACCCTAGTCGCCATCCCTACTCTGGTCTTCTCCGTTCACCATCATCAGCCACATCCTTCAATGAGTAGGCCGTTGTCCGTCTCTGTCTGTTCTCTGATCACGGTTCTCTCCATTCATGTGTCACCATGAAGCCGAAGCCAATTGAGCGTCTCTATCCGACTGAAATCCACCCGTCGTACCGTCTTTCGATCTTCAAATGGTGTTCTTCGTTCAGATGAGGTCTTTTTCGACTGTAGCCCGCCGTCGCACATGATCCCTAGTCAAGATCTCCGCCTGAGCCACCTTCCTCTTGCGTTTGAGCCATCCCTTCGCGAGTAATCTGAGTTGTCCCCTCTGTTGAGCCGCACGCCTCCACTCTCTTCCAGCCGTGAGTCGAGCTGTTTTAGCTCTTTTGTTAGCCAAGACATCATATTAAGCTAGTTGCTTTTTAGTGAGTGTTTGATTGGGTTTGGTACTGCATCATATATCTATTTATCCTAAATAATTTAAATTATGGAGTTAAGTTGGAATTTTGTCTTGAAGACCTTTGGCTAACTTGAGGAAGGATAAATCTGTGGAAATTGTTCCCATTCAAGGTTGTTTTGGTTTCAACCTTAGCCTTGGGGTAAGTTAGGATACTTAAGTAAATAATTGGGTGATTGATTGACAAAATTAATAATTTTAATTTTTTTTATCTTTAGAACTGTGTGAATTGGGAATTGACTGTCAACAGGACTTTAGCTAATCTTAAGGTAAGAGATTCTACTATTAGACCTTCGTCAATAGATTGAAGAGTTTGCATGTATGTTTCCCTTATTATGCATTAATGTACTAGAATGCATAATGTGACTGTTAAGGATGACTAGTATAGATGGCTCCATAGATGATTGTTATGTATGACCAAGATATGTTATGAATGAAACATGCTATGACTAAGATATGATATGGCTGGGATATGCTATGACTGATATGACTATGTTATAATATTTATGATATGCTACTTATTAAAGACTGATGTGTTCTATTAGGATCGTACCCATATGGGTGTCCCTCAGGATCACCACTCTTTTTATGATTGTGTGTGTTCGACAGGATTATCAGTCTGTAATGATAACTTTTATATCTTTTATGAGTTATTCAACCGGGTCACTTACAGCCCGATTCTTTGAGGTGTTTCTTTGGGTATACCAAAGACCAGATGTGTTCCTATGGGATCACTAGATACCGTGTGTTCGAGAACACGATAGTTATAGGGCACTTTCTTACGAAACCCTAACGGAAAGTTAACCGACACCTAGCGATACTAGTAGTGGATCCCTTATTGAGTATATCTTTATATTCACTTTTTCTATGTTCAACTTTTCAGGCAAAGGTAAAGATAGAGGTAGAGGAAAGCTGGTGAATGACAAGACGTGACCGTAGCTCGCCATAGGAAAAAGTTTATATTGTTGCTTCCGCGTTATCTTTGTAATATTTTTACTTTTGGCATTTTATTTAGATTCGTCGAATCTATATTTTACTTTTATGTTATTTTTTAAAAAGATAAATAGGGACCAAACTAGTATTTTATTTATTATTTTATCTTTACATACTTTATTTATAATTTATAAATGAATATTTGAAATTTTTCCTTTAAAATTTAGTACCTCTTTTATTTTAATAAAAAATGTCTTTATTTGTTTTAGTAATAATGACCTCAACTTAGTATAAAAAGTTGGATCGTTGCAATCAGGGGGTGAGGATGTGCCACCACCGTCTCCCCAGCCCATTCTAGAATCGAAGAATGAGGTAAATGGTTTCAAACTTTATATTAATTTATATGGTGATTTTAGTAATAATAAAACTAACCAATAAACTGAATTACTAATTGTGTAATCCATCGATTTTGACTTCTAGGTCATCTCACCTTTGATGTTTTCGAATGTCATATCTAAGGAAAAGACGACAAGAAAAAGAGGTATAACTTGGAATTGCAGTCCCTAATTATCAAACAAGGACAAAAAGCTAAGAGAAGAAAGACGGTATACCCCTACAATCTCATTTGCAAGATCCCCGGATGAAGTTTGATAAATAATTCTTAGCATACCTCGCAGACCCTCAGAGAGAGAAGGAGTTACAGAAGACAATTAAATCCTTGAGGATGCTTCCGTGGTTCTTAGACCTCCTAACCCTACTGATATTCATGAACGACGATTTATGTACTTCAAATTTGGTATGTTTTTCATTATGTATGTTATCATTTTACTCTAATTACTTACTCTAACCGTTTGCAGAAAATCGACACATTGTTCCTGTTCACCCAAAAGAAGTTAAAGGTCAATGTTGATCCCTGGCACTTGAAGAAATGATTCACTACGACCAACTGTGCCATTGTTGTATGTTTAAACAACTTTTGATTCAATCGTTATTCTCAACTTGTTAATCTTGTGTGTTCTGGTTGACCTTGCATTGTAGAATTTCCTAAGACATAGCCCAGATCTGTACAAGGAGATTCAAAGAGGCACTCTTCCTGTTGACATTGAGTACACCTTGGTTAAAGACGATATCGTATTGAAATACGTGATGGGCGATTTACTAGATTATGAAAAGGCATGGATGGACGTTGACTTCATATATAGCCTTACAACATTGAAGAATGCCACTAGGTTTTTATCGTGCTTAACATGTTCGAGGGACAAATCAACGTCTAGGCTTCATTTATTGATTTGACGTCAAAAGCGAACCTTGATAAAGAACTCAACAACATAAGGTGCGTTGTTCTGACTTTGTTGCAGTGTGGTGGCGTATTTAGGTGAAACTCAATCTACCTCTGACATGTGGCCAGTCTATCGTGTACGGAATGCACCCCAACAAATTATGGCAAATGATTGTAGGATTTATTATTTGTAAATTTTTTTAATATGATGTAACCTGCTCCTCCTTCCTAACCCTAAACTTATAAAACTTCCCCTATTTCGTCAACAATTAACAATACAATTATGAGCCAATAGAGCCTTAATTAATTAATTTTTATTGATGTCTATCTTTGTGGTCTACTTAGAGAAATTGTAATGAGATTCACAAAGTATTTTTATATATTGAAATCATGTGAGTTAGACGGTTTAGAAACCGAAGTCTTTTAGGTTAAATAATTTATATATTGTTGGTTGAATATTGCCTCAATCTTTGTGATGTACTTAAAGAACTTCTAATGAGGTTTGCAAAAATCATTTATATATTGAAATCGTGTAACTTAAATAATTTAGAAATTGAGGTTAACTCTTCTATTAGTGAAAGTAAGTTGAGGATTATAGATAGCATCAAGCAATTTGCAACGTGCAACAAGTAACTAAGTAGCGTGTTACAGGTAACAAGTAACGTGTAGAGAGTATTTTGTAACATGTAGTGTGTAAATCCTGAATCTCAAAGAACTTTCTAGGTCTTTTAAGGAACTTAAGAGATTATTTTGAGTTAAGTGGTTAAAAGTGAAATTGAAAAATTATCATTAAGGTTAATGGTGGCTATACCTGGATTGTAGAACTCTTAGAAAAAACCTCTTAAGATCACAAGTGCGGTGACTTTGATTAAAAGGAAATTTTATTTCAAGAGATAGTTAAGAAGGGCATTTGGGTAATATGTTTCAAGTGTCATGAAAGATGCGTTATTATAAGGATGCCAGGTTTTGAAAGTCATGGAAACTTTGAAATAAAAAAAAGAAGGAAATTGTCAAAGAACGGGGCTTGGCAGCAATGGATGAGCATGTCAAGACAACGGACTTTTATTAGTATTAAGCATGAGGCGGGTGGCATGTAAGGCTTTTGATTCGTGCAAGAATGAGGTGTGAAGAGGTTAGTAAGAGGTGTAAAGTGGCCAAGTAGGTGGTGTCAAGGCCATGTCATGCAAGCTTGAGGTGGAAAGTGTAAGTAGGTGGTGTCAACTTCAAACAATGCAAGACCTTCTATAAATAGGCAATTTTGGAGAGGGAGAGCATCAAATCCACTCATGCCATTTTCTTATTTTTACTTTCAAAACCTCCCAAATTTTGTCTAGTTTTAATGGTGAGGCTGCTAGACTGCAAAGAGTTGAGGAAGAAGGCCATCATCGAGATTGAAGCATTAAAGGTCATTTCTCAAGCAACTTTGAACAATGTCCACTTTCTTGAGGCTACAGGACACACCTCTGGGAATTTTAATTTGAAATGTGGAGGTAAGATGCTTACAACATTTCTAAACAATGTTGTTGAAGGAAATTTTATCATTTGAGTTATTGATTTTAAGTTATTAAGCTCCAAAGTCAAGTTATGTTTCTAGCTGAGAAACCTAGCTTTTGGACATTGCACTGAGCAGCCAAGCATCAAAGGAGGGGCTGCGCACAAGGGAGTTGGTGGTGCTAAGAGGTGTGCCATGCACACAAGACACCAGGCGCATGACACGCGAGGTTAGTGAGCACGGTAGGCCTACTGTCCATGTCTACATACTAGCTAAACATTTTAGCATTTTTTGGTGTTTTTGAAAATTTTGCTTGAAGTCTTGGTATTTTCCTATTATTAGGGATTAATTGGAGTATAAATATCCTATTTTAAAGAAGGAATCATCTTATGAGTGAGTAAAATTGGTTTAAAATGTTATTTAATACCTAGATTTAAAGTATACAAACATTAGCTTGTGAGTAATTTACTGTGAGTAATTCCTAAGGATATTTACAAGCTTGATTGCATTTAAAAGCTTTCTTAAATGACTATTGTTTCCAAGATAAGGTACAAGCAGATTTAAACGTTTTCATGAAATTATGCCAATACTATACAATTACCTCTAAATGTGCACATATGATTTCCAATTTGATTATTGATGTGAAGGCTTTATGAAAGAGCCCTAGTTTGGTTACATCACTGAAGACCTTAGTGCCTATGTGGAAAAGGTTCGTTGAAATCTGACCTATATGATTCTCAAATACTGATGAAGGAATTAGTGTCTATTTGAGGAAGGTTCAGTGAAATCCAATATATGTTATGAATTTATAGTAAAAAACTGGTATGAAATAGCTTATGGTATTTATGGATGTGTTCAGGAATTTTATGAAAAGTTTCTAATGTACTTTGTTTTCAATTATTTCTATGTTTGAAGCTTAAGCATTGAGCATAACTATTTAGAAATTAGGTTTTGAAAATGTCACTCATTGGGCCTTTCTAGCTCATTCTTTCAAATGTTTTCTCACTTTTCAGGTAAAGATCATGTTGCCCAAAGTTGAGCTTATTGTTGCCATGCCAACCAGTCTTTTAGAAGAAATATCACTTTCAAATGTTTTGAAAATATCACTCATTGAGCCTTTCTAGCTCATTCTTTCAAATGTTTTCTCACTTTTCAGGTAAGGATCATGTTGCCCTAAGTTGAGCTTATTGCTTCCATGCCAACCAGTCTTTTAAAAGAAATTGCAAAGTTGTTATAATTATGTAATACTATGGTGGGTGGAGGATTATATAAAGGTCTTGAAAGTCAAGACTTTGTAAGAAATATGTCTTATACAATATTGTAATAAGATGGGTTGCACTTGATTTTCTTAAAATTAAAATGAGTATTATGCTTCCATTGTATTTTAAATTAAGTAACAATTAAAGGGATTATGGTCAATAGGTATCGTCCAGGTAAGAGACAAATCTCTCAGTTCTAGAGTAAGTGGTCTGAGAGGAGGTGTGACATAGCGAGCAACATGGATTTTATAAAATTGCTAACTATTTGTATTTTGAAATAATTTTGTTGATTTATTTTATTTTTATTTAAGGATGGAAAAGAAGCATATATTTGTGCAAACAAGGAGTACATGAGATAAAGAGGAGTAGTATTATAATCAAGGTCGTTTTACAACAACAATTGACATATACTACATTGAGAGGCTAATATACAAAGTGACTAAGTATAGTGCGTCAAAGTAAAGTATAGTAATGTAGGTGAAGTATAAGTTGAATTTCAACTCTCTTGTGACATTAGTAGAGGATGATGATGACGTCCAATTTCTGTTTGACAAGTATACACATAATAAGCCTCATATATATGTAAATTTCGAAAAGATTCAACAAGAAAGGATAGTTGCTGACACTAAAAAAGTTAATGATCTTGAGATTTTTTTCATCAGTAGTCTCCTTAGAGAATGACATAAAAATCCCCTGACAGAGTTATGATGTCGAAGAACATAATGTTACATTAGAAGATGAAGAGAATCGCAATGGTGTTGAGATAGGCAGAAGTGTTCTTACCATGATACACGAGCGGAGACAAAATCAAGTTGATATAAGTAGTGGTACTAATTCAATGGGGAAGGAACAAACTGCTTTAAACACACATAACATTCCTAATGGGTTCGTAGAACAATCCGACATGTTTGGAGAACAATCTCGTGGTTTTGGTCATTTTTAGAATGCTCCTCGCCAAACTCAATCTAGATTTTCAAATGGGTCTCCAGTAGTGGTAGTAGACATAGAGACTTGGTAATTCAATCATTCACCAACTCTTCCTAAGATACAAATGTTTAGAAATAACAAATTTTCTTTAGTGAAAGTGACATGAAAGTTAGACTATCATTGTTGGCTATTAATAAAAACTTCTAGTTACTCGTTCAAAAATCTAAAAGAAACATACAATGTGTAATGCATCCATTCTTTATGTAACTAGGTTATTCATGCAACTAGAATGGAAGGTTGTGGTATATTTATAGCAATCACAGACAAGCCAGTGAATTCGTGATTGAACATTTAATAAAAGACAAGTTTTGAGTTGGTTGTAGTGATTGCCTAAGTCATATTATGGACGATATGCGACAACAATTTGGTGTAAATGTTGTGTTGTATATTTGTGATGTGATGTGAGGCGATGAAATGTATGTGTTATGCATTGGTAAGTTTTCATATTCTAATTCAAGCATAAATATGTGTAGTTCCTAGTAAGTCCAAGGTCGAACACAAGGAAAATCATTGGTTACTGTGAATCTAAGTTTTACTCTCTCGTTAAAAGAATTACAATTAAAGCTCTGAAATTGGTTATATGCTAAATTAAACTACTCGGGTGGTATACGGTGGATAGATTGTGTTGGAATTTATGTCCTAAAACTTGTAGTTTGTAATCAAATTCTATTCATAAAGTTGTTTTGAGAATTTAAATACTATAATCTTAAAGCCAATAAACTAAGGTCCCGAGGCTAATTTTTTTAGTAAACTTGAACTTTATGTAGAGACATAAACGTTGATCAAATTCGAGTATATAGTCTAAACAGTTTATAGTATACGAATAAAGTTGGACACCATATTTGGAGGACACTATGGATGCGGTCCGCTTAGTAGTTAGTACAAGTGATGTATGATCCTTAATCGTTCATGTAGAGATATGGAAGTGGGGGCATCCTATGCAAAGAGTTTACATTATACTGGAATCATGAAATAGTCACTTTTATTTTGTAACACCGTTGACTTTATAAAACTGACTATTTCATTTAAAGATATTCTTTGTAACTTAATCTTAATTCTAAACTAACTATGAACTCATGTTCACACAAGATTATCCTTAGATCTGCATAGGTGAGGATAGCTCATTAGCGCTGACCCAATAAGCCTCCAATTTCAGGGGTAAGATCGGATGGATAACTGGGAATATAGGGTGCAAGATGGACCTCTCTTCTACCCGTTTCAAGGATAGTATATAGGTTGTTCCCTTAGAGATTGAATCCAAGTCTTAAACAAGGGACTCCACCCTCTCATTGGTCAGAGAGGGATTCAGTTTATAGGTTGGACCTTAAACCAATTGTTCAATAGTGGATCAATCAGACTTTGGGAGAAAGATGTAATCTCGGGGTAAAATGATACTTTGACCCACTCAAGGTTACAAAAAATCTGTAAAAGATTAACTTAGTAATCATGGTTATATCACATAGACACAAATATATCTATAGTGATGGGAGTGCAACTACGGGATTTTAATGGAATGACCCGTTAGTTAACGAATGTTTATTAACTCGATCTAAAGAGTTTAGCCAGTTAATCTGAGATTGTTGGAGCCCATGATCTATAAGTCCATTAGTTTCCTCTACTAGCTTATAAGGAATTAACTTTGAACATTTTGTTGGAATAATTCGAATTGTTTAAATTATGTAAAGAAAGAGAAACTGACAAATATATGTAGACGTTAGTTATAAGTTTAAGATAGAGCTTTATGTTTAAATATAATTTAAATATTAAAAATAACACTAAGAAAAAAGGAATCTCCTAACACAAAAACATGTCGAAAGATGTATGAAAATGCATCGAAAAAAGATATCTCGATGCATAAAGGCTCATCGGAATTAGGGTGAAAAAAAATAGCGAGAGATCATGGAGAACTCCTGACGTTGTCCATACGGTGTAGAATAATGCCACTCTTAACATCGTATATATGACGTCAAGAGTTCTTCATGATCTCCCAATGCATCATGTTGTGCGTCGTGAGATCTTTTTTTTTAAATACCTTCTATTATTAAATGGAAGTTATATATATCGCTTACCCTACATCACTTTTTTTACTGCTATAACTTCATTTATTTCCTAACACAGTCTATAGCAATGTACATGTGAAATAAAGTACATAAATCACGCTATTCAATTTTTTCCATTTTTTATATATATATATATTTTTCCTTATTAATCAAATTAATATAATTTCTTTAGGGTGCCAAATTGGGTCTATTTTGTTATTTAATCTATTATTATATGTGATGTTTGATTAAATTAATTATATACATAATGTATGTCATATAGCTTAAAATCTCACTTTAGGATTATAGTTATCATGCATCATTCTTAAATATAAGTGTTATATTTTAGTTGCATGATTTTCTAAGCATGTTCATGCATTTTTATATATTACAAATGTTATAATATATGGTATTAATGCATGATTTTTTAATTTCATGAGTTATTTAAAATATGTTGATATTTTAAATATATGAAATTGGATAAGCTTGATGCATGACATTACTTAGTTAAATATGATTTTTTATATTTAAATTAATGTCTTGTGTATGCTTGATTGATTTTTATGTGTTGTTTTTTAAATATAATTGTTATATTAATTAAGATGAAAATCAATTTTCATTGAGCATAATACATCCATAGTTTAATATAACTGTTATATTAATGTAATGTTTTGCATCTTGTATGGTTTATATTTAATTAAAAAATTAATTAATTAAACCATAGTATGCATATTATAGGACTAATTAATTAATTTTATAATATTTATAAAATTTGATAATTAGAAACCGTCAACCTATAATAAAGAGTTGCATGTAAACATAAAATCTTAGGATTAATTTGATTTAATTTTAAATACTTTAAAGTTAAAATAGACCTAAGATCATATTAATTCTAATAGGATTATAATTATATCTTATTTTTAGTTTAATGAAACTAAGTAGAATAAATAGGATTTAAGGTTATAAGGGAACTCTACCAATAAAGTTTTGTCTAAGGCTGAAGGTACTTAAGTTGACGGTTTACGAAACACCTCTTACCTGGGAACTAACCCGAAACCAGCATTGAATTAACTTTATTCCTATTAGCATAAGATGCCACTAGGTAAATTAAATGGTTTAATAAACCTAGAAACTTTAAGAGTAAATAGGATTTAAGGTTATAAGGGAACTCCACCGGTAAAGTTTTTTCTAAAGTTAAAGGTACTTAAGTTGATTGTTTATGGAACACCTCCTATCTGAAAACTTATCCAGAACCGACGTTGAATTAACTTTATTCCTATTAAGCATGAGATACTACTAGGTAAATTAAATGGTTTAATATACCTAGAAACTGAGTAAAGTTTTATTAAAAGAGTTATAATAAGAATATACTTAAATAGATTCATTTTGTCGAAATTTAGCTAAGTACAACAAACCCCAAATTAATCAAAAAATTTAGTGGAAAAAAATGGTATATGTGGTATATCAATTTTTAGCTCTCACGTCCCTAGGAGTTCACATGTGAGATTCATACTCGGCTTTGTGTCGTCCTGGGAGTGGCCTCCCTTCGGAGAGTGTTTGTATGGGTCAGTAAC
>JBBPDI010078951.1:0-14424 GCA_037974545.1 Cucumis variabilis | reverse complement strand
TACTTCCATCTTCTTAATTTGCTTCCTCAAACTAGCACCATAACGAGTGCCTGTAATCAAGAAAAATATTTAACATGCTTAATGTAAAGACAAGATATAGAAAGGGCTATAGACAAACAATTTTTCACAGAAAAATGCCATTCTTTTTACGTTAAATTGAGGAAAATTCTCTGGAGCACTCCCTTACTTCAAAAAATGTTACCCTCATTATTTCAAAAATTGCAGTATACCCTTATCTTTCATTTGATGACTACCTTAGAAATCCTTAAGAATTTCACATGAAAACTGGAACCTAAATAGAGTGGCAGTGACCAAAAACTGAAATTCTCACACTGCTAGGGTTGCTCACCAAATTGGGTCCTAACTGGCCTAAAAAATTAAGGGTAATCTTAAAACATTTTTGAACTGTCAATTGTTATATAACAATTTTTTAAAAATGAAGGGTTTTGTTAAAACAATGGGCAAAGTTTATGAGTCCTTTTAATAATTGAGCCTTTACTATGACTGGGGGGTTATCGAGTACTAAACATGAATGAAACTTTACCATATTCCAAAAACATTATAAATATTCCTCTTCCAACATTTTTCCTTTCAAGCTTATTAAAGAACAAGAACGAGAGTAGCACATACCGTACTTGCCAACGATGCCAGCCTTCTTCGTTCTCTTCGTCTACATAACATTATAAATGGTGTAAACATTACACATCAAACAATTATGAAGAATAATGAGAATCAATAAAAAAAAAAATTAAAAGTTTATGAGTTCAAGACACATCAAGTACAAATTAATAAACAATCACATAAACTTGGTCGACAAATTGTTTAGATAGGGGCCGTTAACAATACAAACTAGGATATCTGATTCATAAAAAGGATAAGTGAACGTACAAAAGATAAACTAGATTCAGCACTTTATTCATCTTCCCTAACAACCAGCAATAATTAAATGAATCGAAAGGATTGCTGCCAATGGGTCAAAGTTAATTACAGCGTAAAAAAATAATATGTAAAGAAAAATCAAAATGTAAACAGGATTAAGCTTCATCTTTCACATCCAACATATCACCAAATATCCCAAATCTAAATAAGGGTATTGCATCTCCTAAAAACCAAAAGTACCGAGCCAAATCCAAGTTGATTAACCACATTCAAGAAATCTTACAATCTAATCACTTAAAATTACCTTGTAAACAAGCAAATAACAAACAATAACTTGATCGTTTAACAAGAAACCATCGTCAAAAGTCCAAGAGATGATTATGAAATGCCTAAACAAAATCGATATTGAACTATACAAACTAATCTCTACGGAATCCCTAGTTCCAAATATGAAGAAGAAACTAAAATCCATAAGTGAGAAACAGGGAGATGGGATTACCATTTTGGCGAACTAGCAAGAGAGAGCAGAAACCCTAGAAATCTTCAACACTTCTACTGCGCGGCTGAACGAAGGCTTTGATGGTTTATTGATTTTATATGTGTGGTAAATGGAACCTAACTGTTTCTCAATTGGGTTTCGGGCTGCGATGAGAAAGCCCAATAGGCCCATATTTGTTTGGGAATTTTTATATAGGGAGGTCAATCAAACTAGAACAATAGCAATTTTAAAGTTTATTTTGAAAAGTAACAAACTAACCATTTTTTTTTAAATGGCAAAATGAAAAAAAAAGTAGAATAAATAAGAATTTGCAAACCCACAAAATACACCTATATACATAGAGTGCAAGCTACTTTCTTAAGCTAAAATAAACATAATTATATTTTAATAAATGTTGAAACATAATTGTAGCTACATACTTGTCCAATCAAAATCGGAACAATAAATCTTCATTTTCCAGACTTGTTGTAGTGATCTTCATTTTTTATTTTTTTTCGATTCTCCATCTTTCTTTGTCTCCATTTTTCACTTTTTTTTTCAATCTTACTTCAAGAGGACAAACTCTAATCTTTCCACCTTGAAGCAAGTAAACCCTAGTCTCCACCCTTCCTTTTTGCAAGTTACCATTCCATTTGAAGTTTTAGTTCGATATTCAACTTCATCGTGCATTTTGAAGAAGAATAATATAAACCTTTGAAGCACACAAACACTATTTTCATTTTCCATCTTCCATCTTTGATCTTCAAGTCTACAACCTGCAATTTCAAACACTTGGAATTGAAGAACAAGAACCTTCACTCGAAAGAACAAAGATACAAAAGTTGCATCTTCTTTGTCTTTTAGAGGAAATTCAGTTGATTTTTTAAAAATTATTTATATTATTTAATTAATAAACTGTAAATGGAATTTGGGAGATTTTATCTCAAACACACAATATCTTAGCTTATTTTGTTGGGAAAAAAACATAATAGTAAATAATTTTAAAACCTTTTTTATTGTATAATTAAAAAGGACGAAAGAGAAGAAGATCATGATAAATGCAAGATGCAATGATCGATTGAAAGCTACAAATGTGATTAGAAAAGGGATTAAAAAATTTGAAACAAGGAAACTTTGAAGAAGAGGTATTCACTTTAAAAGAAGTAATTATTTCAGATGCAGGATCATAGTTACAAGGAGAAAGAGAATGAAGATGACACATAAGAGAATGAGAAAAAACAATCAATGAAGAGATTGGCTATGAGTTAAAAATTCAAATTTAAAAAATAAATTAAGATTTAATACGTAAACTAATTTTAATTTTCAAATTATTAAGAGTTGAAAGATTCAGCCAATTAAGTTATTTTGAAATAAAAATAAAGGTTGAGATTTAGCCAATAAAAATTAATAATATGGTTATTTTGAAATAAAAAAAATGAATAAAGTTGTTAAAATCTTCAACAAAATTGTTAAATTCCAAGATATTAGGAAGATGTTATGATATGAGTTGGATAGTTATTAACACGTCGAAATTAATTAGACAATCATAAGTGCATATCCCAAATTAATTACACTAAAGATACTTATGATAAGAACGCGATATTGAAATAATTACAGTTCGCGAGTGTGGGTATTTTGATATTGTATAAAATACCATGTACGAGTACTCTCGAAATCATGGTAGTTGGTACGTTATCTCTTCAATAAGATGAAAATTCAATCAAACTAATATTGATAGAAATTAGAATGTAAATAATGTTATTCAGTCAAATGAACATGTTTTTGATTTAAAAGTCTTTCTAAACACAATTAATGAATTAATGATATTGAACTAATTATATATGTGTGTATATAGAATGCTATATTTTTTTAATAAGTTAATTTGAATTTAATAAGAAACATTGAGAAACAAATTAGCGAGTTCTAATCACTTAAACAAAAAGGGCATGTAAAAAGAAGATTGATAAAATTAATAATTTACATTTAAACAACCGTTATTACTTAAAGTTACATATAGGTAAACACATAGAAACATTATGGTTTGATCATTATAGTGTAATTATTATTACAAATATATAAGTAAATAAAATTTCAAGTATATATATAAGGAAAATTTTCAAAAATAGCAAATTTTACAAAATATTTACAACCTATAGCAAATTCTATCATTGATAGTCATTGATATGCTATAGTGATAGAAGACTATCATTGATAGTCTTCCTCTTCTCTCTTCTCTTTGGTCTCAACGCTTAAGCCCTGGAAGATAAATTTTTAAAAATAAGTTTAAAGACTTAGTGAGGTTTTATGAAATCATTTTTTCAATACCTTTTTATGCACATCAATAACATCAAAATATTTCATTTCGTATAAACCTTATTTTATGCTTTACAAACAAATCACATAAACAAACATTAGTCACATACTATTTTCACCAAGGATCTAGAATCGTTCTCTACGTTTGGTCTCATTACCTCGCGTTTGACTACTGTATCAATATCATCTGAGAACATACATATTCCTCCTTGTTGTTCAGGCTGCTAAGCTTTATACGCTCATTTCAATTCATAAGCTAATTTTTCATCATGTGGTCCGTACACCCTATGATGGCCTTGACTCTTTATGTGTACATAAAAGTTATTATCAAATCATACTTTCACCATTAAAAATCACAAATAAAACATATAAACTTTTAATATAAATCATTTTTGAAATTCTTTTGTCTTCGAAATCATTTTTCAAAATAATAAAGTAAAATCACATAAAACATTTAAGAAAACCCCTCATAGATCACAGATCAAACCCTTGATCGATAAGCTTGTCTGATTTCTTCTTGTCCTGTAATGATGGGAAACAACTCCAATTAGTTCCCTTCATTCTAAATTATCAAACACAGCCCTAAAACGCTTAGAAAAACTTTTCTAGAACCAAAACACATGTTCAACATGCCATGCTAAATTCTTAAACTCGATCACACCTCGGCCAGAACTCTATTTCTTATTTAGAGCTTAATAACTTAAAATCCAGAACTCAAATGAAAATACTTTCTTCTATAAAGTTGTTTCGGAATGTCTTAATAATCTTACCTCAAAATTTCAACTTCAGATTTCAATGGATAAACTCTACAGCCGTCTGGAAGTCCAGATTGTTCAGAACCACCTGTATTCTGATCTTCCTTGCTTTCTATAGCCAAAACGCAATGCTCCCTTACTCAAATTAAACTAGAAACCCCAACTTAGAAAATAGACTCAAAATGGAAACTTCTGAGACTAATTTCGCTCAAAAAGCTCAAGTGGATTGTAAGAAATTCAATACTGAAGTTGGCCTAACAATAGAGTTCTTTGCATGAGTACAAGTTGACACATCATCCTTGCTTAAATCCACCTTAAACCTTCTTAAGACACCTCCTGCTTACTTTTACACTTCAAAATGCATGCTAACAAGGCTTTGATACTTCACTAAATTTTTAAACTGATTGCCTTAAACACACCACATAGTTGTCCAAAACACATAGCTAAGTTCCAAGGTCATCTCGCCTACCTTCTAGACCAGACTACATAACCCAACTTAAAAAAGCTATATCTTAAAATTCGTAACCTTTTTTAAAAAACTTCCTTTTACAAAGTTGCTATACAATACGTTAACTTTCTTTCTGTAATATTTTTGAGCAAAACGCCAAACTATGCATTCTGTAGCCTTTTGGGAGTGCTCCTTACTTAAGATTCACTCGTGAACTGACCTTCTCGCCTTCTCTTATCCAAAACGCCAACTTTCTCATATCCAAAATACCTAACCTCTATGATCCTTTTTTTCGTCAACCTTGAACACTCAACATGCCTAAAGTACTATTCCTTGATACTTAACCAAAAAAATTTCTTCTTTCAATCCTCTTAAACTCTTTGCAAAATCTAAAATACCTAAAGTTTGGGTCTTACATGTATATTTACCTATCAAAAGTTAAATGAAAATGTAACTATAGGTTAATAAACAGATGATAGATTGTATAATTATGATTTAACGACACTGTAACTATAATGTAAAACTTACCTAGATTATTTTCAATCAACACATTAGAGAATGTAAATAGCAAAGCATATGATGACTCTGGAGACCTACACACTAAGTTTAATGCAAGCTCACAGGCTCTCCAAGCTTTATCATAACTGACATCAACCCATGTTTCTTTAAGACATGATGCTAAAAATTGAACCTTCTTTTATGTAGAAGTCTACAACACACGAATCCAAATCTACTAAGTCAACGACATTAGATGTGCAACTGGAAGTTCTTGATGAGGAACTCAAAATAGGAAATTTTGATAAACAAGATGGAATATGATCGACAACAACAAAAATATGATCGAAAGAGGAATAAAAAATAAGAGACAACAACCACAACACATCTTTGTCTTCAACAATAGTAATGACATTAGGATTTCTGCAACCATCACGATACAATGTAATTTGAGAAATTAAATATTCAGAAGAGGGAAAATGATTAGATTGAATTAGATAAACAAATTGGTTGAAAGATGTTTTCAATGGGACATGCACTTCACCCAAATGGGAAGTTATGATAACGGTTGTTTAATTTTCATCCCATCTACTATTGAACAATAATCTTACAAGTTTAGGGTTCATGATAAAAAATCAGTCCAGTTGATAGAATGAAGATATATTGTCTGTTTTTTAAAATTTCAAATTTAAAAAGTAAAATAAGATCTAATATAATAACTAGTTTTAATTTTTTAATTATTATGGGTTGAGATTCAACCAATTAAGGTTATTTTGAAATAAAATTAAGGGTTGAAATTCAGATAATAAAAATAATAATTTGATTAATTTGAAATCAATAAAATGAAATAAAGTTGTTAAAATCTTCAACCAGTTGATTGAGTGCTGAGATTTTAGGAAGAGATTATGATAGAGGTTGAATCTCTAACACGTTGAAAATAATTGCAGACTCATAAATGCATAACACATATTATTTACACTAAAGAGACGAAATAATACACTTAAAAAATGTGAGTATTTTTTTCATTTTATAAAATACCATGCATGTGCTATAAGTGTCATTTGCTAAAAATCAAAAGAAAAACTAGTTTTGCCATTTTTCAAAATGAGCCCTAAAAACCTTGCTATTTCCCTTATTATTCCTATATTTTTTAATGTCTTTAAATTTGATTTTTATTATAAATACTATTAATAATAGATATCCATTAGTGTGCTTAGTGGCCATAGCCACATGTCAACCCATTAATCATCTATCACTCTTGTCATGTGTCAATTAAACATAAACTCTTAGGTGACCATGTAACTCATCTATGCTTGCCACTTTTCCTATAAATAGAGGGCTTTGGTGGATTTGTAAAGACACACTAACATTGGAGGATTCCCTAGTTCCACTTTTCAACACGAGCCCTGACCGCCTCATTCATCGAAGGTAGGTTCTAATGGTATGTCAATTTTTCCTTACTTGTTATAATTAATAAAATTAATGTTATTTTGCATATTTAATATATATTACATTCCTAATATAATTATAATATTTTATGTTAGTGTTACCATGGCAATCTGGCTAAACTAGAGTTTACACTCTTCACATTAAAGGTAACAATTATTTGTCATGGGTTCTTAATACTAAAATGCATCTAGATGTCATGAATCTAAAAAATACAATTAAAGGAGGAAATATAACGACTAGTCAAGAGAAAGTGTAAGCCATGATTTCCTTCATCATCACATTCATGAGGAATTAAAGTTAGAATATTTAACAGCGAAAGATCCTCATACGTTGTGGAATAAATTGAAAGAAAGGTACGATCATTTAAAATTAGTCCATCTTCCTTAAAAATGATTATATTTCTGAATTAGTTCAAAATTGTTGCTATGTGAAGAAAAAATTATTGATATAGACATGTTGGAAAAAATATTTTCTACTTTTTATATCTCGAATATGCTCCTATAGCAGCAATATCGAGAGAAAGGTTTTCCAAAATATTATGAACTCATCTCATGTCTTCTTGTTGCCGAACAAAATAAAGAGTTGTTGATGAAAAATTTCAACCAACTGGAACAACATCATTCCCTGAAGTGAATATTTTAGATTTTAATCATGGATGAGGTCGTGGTTGTGGTCATAGTCGAGGTAGAGACTGTGGAAGAGGAAGAAACAATTATTCTTTCCGTGGTGGTTGTTCTTATAATCCAAATTTCAAAAGAACCACACGGAACAATTATTATAAAGGGAAAGGTCAACAAAATAAGAATTCAAAAAGTGATGAAGAAATATGCTACCGATGTGGTATGATTGAACATTGGTCACGTGTTTGTTGTACATCGAAACACTTAGTTGACCTATATTAAGCTTCCCTAGAGAAGAAAAAAGGAAAAATTGTAGAAGTTAATTGTGCCTATCAAGATAATGATATATTCGATCCATCCAACATGACTAATTTGATGTGGTAGATTTCTTTGAAACTCTTGAAGAGAAAATCGACACAATTGGTGGAACAACAAATATTTCTTTTTATTTTAAAAATATCTAGAATAATATGATTATTTTGTTATGTTTCTTATGTTTTTGTTTTTATTAATATTAAACCTTATACATTTCAACTACCATTCTTGTCGTCTAGAAAACTGCTTCTCACGTTGTGATTTGATCTTCTCACCTATTGTTCTCGCGAGAGACTTTACGATTTGCTAACTTCTTCTTTTGTTTATAGACCTACGTTTAGACATTGAAAATCACGCAAAACAGGCATAACGCTTATGTAAAGTTTATTTCTAAGTACTTATGTGTTTTCAACATAATGTACTCATTTTGATACGATTTTTCTACATTTTGGCCTTGTTATTTTACAAAAGAGACTACGATAACTTGTATTTCTACAAGTCATCACTTACACAAACTCATCGACTTAGACAACTTCTGATAAGAGGCAGTGGCACCAGTCACGTTGGACGAAAGCGATACGTAAGAGGAAAGCAGCTCGAGTAGCCAGAGAAAAGGAAACTTGCACGACTCGACTTGACTTTCGAACGAGTGGCATGCAGACGAGCAAAAACGAAGAGACGCTGCTTGACTTCACCTTCACATACAACATCAGATGTCTCGCATCAGTTGGTAGTTAATGAAGCAAACAGAAACGTACTCACGATGGCTGGAGGTAGGGGTGTACATAAGCCAGGTTGGAGAAAAATGATAGACCAACCCAAAGTATTCAGGTTGTCAAAAAATGAACTCTATCTGTTCAATATACAAAAGTCAATCCAACTAAAAAAATTTGGGTTGGGCCAGGTTGAGTTAGCGGGTTGGTTTTTTTTTTTCATCTCTCCATAATTTAGACAAATTTTCATATTGTTTTTCAATGTGCAAGGTGAACAAATTGTCATTTTAGGTGCAAGGTAACATATATATGTTATACATTCAAATTCCAATTCTACAATATCCATGCAAGAGGTTTACTTTTAGGTTATATATATATATATATAGATAGATAGATAGATAGATAGATAGATAGATGTATGTATGTATAGATGTATGTATGTATGTATGTATACATACATACATAATTGGGTTGGGTCAGGTCAACCTAACCTATTACTTGCATGACCCCACTACCTAACTCAATTTTTTTCTCCAATTTTCTAACCCGAACCTAATACAAAATTTAACCCAACCCAACCCTTACAGTTTGGGTTGGATAATTCAGGTTGGTCAAATTATCGATATTTTTTAATACCCCTAGCTGGAGGTGGGCTGAGGTAAGGTTGAGTAAGGTTTCTTTGAGGAAGGAGAAGGGTTTTTCCAAATTATTATTTTTTCTTTAATTTTAATTAGCACAACTTCTAAGGAATCTCTATTTATAATAATAATAATAATATTAATAACACTTCTATTATTATTATTCCATTAACTTTTCTCTTCTCCTTCTCCTTAAACAATTAGGGTGTGTTTGATATTAACACGGTAGGCTTGGGTTATAATAACCCTAACCCACGTTTGGGGCTCGTGTTATGGAAACCCTAGTTTTAGGGTTTCCATTCTTTCGTTTTTATTCCTTCATCCATCGTGTTCCCTTCTCAACCCTTCCTGACTTCATACGGTATTCTCTCTCTCAACTTATCTTCTCCCGTTCTCCACTCGTCTTTAACCTCTCCTCAACACTTATTTCATGCTTTCCTCAACTCGTTTCATCCTTTCCTGATTTCCATACGAAATCATCTTGTAGTCTTTTGAATCCTCTTCAACCACGCTAATTTGGGTTTAATGGCTGGGAAAAATAAATTCCCCTTTTTCCTCAACTCACACTACAAGAAAATGGACCTATTCCGACGCTAAAAATGATGTCGCTTAAAGCAACGTTGGTGTTAAATTCCTTTTATCGATGTCGCACACAGTACGTGGCCATATGGGCCTTTCCGCAATGTATGAGATCACAACGTTGCGGAAAGGTTACTAATTAATTTATTATTTTATCTTTCAACGATGTACTTCTCGGACACGTTGCAAAAATTTGAAACACTTTGTTTCATTAGAGACTTTCCGCGACGTCCGTCTCCAACATGTCGCAAAAAGCTAGATATTTAATTTGTTGTTGGACTTTCCTTGACACATCTCCGAAGTACGTCGCAAAAAGTCCAAATATTAAATTTGATTGGTAGACTTTCTGCGACGCAAGGGTCCTTAAATGTCGTGAAAGGTTAATACAGAAACGAAACGTTTCAACTTTCTGCGACGTATCCTATGTGACGTTGCAAAAAGTCCTAGATTCTGCGATGTGCCTCTGACATACGTCGCAGAAAGTGAAACAAAATAAATTTGTTTTTTTTACTTTTTGCGATGTGGCAGGGTAGATGTCACGAAAAGTAAAGATAATCCATGACGTCAACAACCTCCTGCGTCACGAAAACCTCCTTTCTGCGACGTTTTCTAAGACGTCGCGGAAAGGCCTGGCTAATTCAACCCAGAATTCATTAGAAAACTCACGGAAGAGAAGGTAATTTAAAAATTTGAGAGAGAAAGGGAGAAATCGAGAGAAAAAGTGAGAGAGCCATTGCCGCCTATTGTCGCCACACCTCCGTTACCGCCGTCACCCTTGCTACCCGCTGTCTTGAGGTCGTGTTTTTGTATTGTTTTTGCATTTAGGTGTGTAAAGTGTATGTATATGTATATATGTATGTATATGTAAATTTGGTATATTTTTATTAAAATATAATTTTATTTGTATGTGTTATGTGTATATTTAATGTGTATGACATGTATATGTATATGTATATATACGTATATGTTTATTGTGTATGTGTTAGTATAATTTTATGTGTCTGTATGTGTTATGTGTACATTTAATGTGTATGTATATTTATATTTAGGTATATGTGTTTATTGTGATGTGTATATTTAATATGTATGTATATTTATATTTAGGTATATGTTTATTTTGTATGTGTTATGTGTATATATTTTTTTTTAATGTAATGTTTTGAATTATGTAATTAACTTTTTGTATCAAACATATTTAATGTATCATTTGATTTGATAATGAATAATATTTTCATTTTAATCAGTTTACTCCAAATTTTATTACATCAAGTTTTACCAATGAATAAATAAAACGATAAAATTAAAAAAAAAACTTTTGCAACGCACAAAAGCCTTCCACGACGTATTGGGGCCATGCGTGGGGGAAAGTTTCTGCGACATGGGAGCGATAGGCATCGCAGAAAGTATCTCCGACGGACTTTTCACCACATGGCTGCAGACGTCGTGTATGATGTCGCGGTAGCTTTCTGTGATGTTGGTTGGGGTTTTCGGCGATGTTTCGGTGCGTTGGGGAAGAGCGAGTTTATTGTAGTGTCATCTTCAACCTATTTCGGTTGTTCTTTGGCCTTCATTTTCTTTAACCCATATCCACTGGGTTGCCTCCAAAACAAATGGGTCTCCCTTTCAGTTTCGTTGAACGACTGGATTAGAATTTGCCTCCAAAACTCAACCGCTTGTATGTTCACCACTGGTCTCAATGAACATGCAATTCGACTTGGTTTTCCCCTTGCACTTTCCCTTATTGCTTGGACTCCTATTTGCCGATCGAATTTCTTTTCGCACTAATTTTACACTTGCTACACTATCTTTATTATCATTTTGTGCATATGGGACTGTTTGAGAAAGGTAGAATTGGAGGTAAGTGGTTCGATTTTAAGTTTCCTGTAAAATTGATGATGAGGATTACATAATTGTACTTGTCTGAATAATTATTTATGAATACTTTTATTTGTTACTTCAAATAATTTTTTTTACTGTTCCTAGCATTCTGAATATTGCATTTTTGGACATTTTTTTGTAATCGGTGTCTTAAATATGTTGCCATATTTGTTTCTTTTGCCATTTGAGTCTTCCATGTTTACAGTTCCAATATATTTGCAATTAAGATGCATACTGGATTTGGTTTGCTGTGAAGTCTGTTCTCTTTATTTGCATTCAACTCTCATCCATCCATAACAGTGCAATATCTTTGTTCAATCCTTTCATTCTACCTTGGTTATGCATTTGTCTATTCATAGTTTTTCTTTGTCCTTAATGTGGTAGGTTTTTACTATCTCCTCACTTTTCTGTAGACATTTGTCATTTGAGAGATTCCCTTCTTTTAGTTTTTTTTGTTTAGGGTCAATAAAGGCATAATTTATTGACCATTTATGGCTATATATACCTCTTCATTTGCTGTGTATGATTGTGTGTTTTCCCATCATACTTCCTCCTTTATTCCTTCTTGTTTTGGTAAGTAAGTTAATTTTTTTTTTTCTTTTCAAGTTTAATCTGTCCTTGCATGTTTATTGTCCATATCCATGTTACCAATAATGTGTGTGCTCGTTCTTACTTTTTAATTCTCTGTTTTGTTTAAGGCATAGTATGAGCCATCACTTTCTTTATTTATGCATCGATATACCATCTTATAGACAACAATGATATTTCATGCATACTTTTCATGCCATCTCATGTGTACTGTCCATATCCATTATATTAGTTGTTCATTTTCATGATTGTTTGTATACATTTTCATCCCCATATATATTTCGTTCAACATCCTTTTCATGCATACTTTTTATTAATATTTCCACAACTAGATCTAGTTTGTTACATTGAACGCATCTAATTCATCTAAGGCACAACGTTTTTTAAAATAAAACGGTGACATTTTCTTATTCATTTTAACAATTATTGTTTTTCATTTGAACAAGACATTCCTTCAAATTTTACAGTACGTAATCGTTACATTTTATCTCTATAGTCTTTTTACTGCTACTTCTGTTAGCCTGGGACACTCATTTCCTTATTTTATTTTCAGGAGACCCAACTCCATACTTCCATTGTGAGAGATACGATGCATTGGTGTTTTGTAGTTCATTTTTTCTTTCCTTTTCGTACGATTTTTTTTGCAGTATACTATGGTGTTTTTGAACATTATTGTTTTTCTTGGTTATTAATTAATTTTGCGATTCTCTTCTTTTGTTATTGTATACTTTTTTTCTGCTTACAGATTACTTTATTTATATTTTTAATTCTAGGAAAATTGCATTAGATGACAAAAAAATTTAGAAAAAACAACTCATAACACATCTTTTTTGCATATTGCAAATTTGACAAAATGACTGTAATCAGACGGTAATCTGACGATAATCTACTTTTATATTTGCTATTTTTACAATTTTAAAAATTTAAGCGACATGGACTCTATTATCATAATTTTTTTTTGCTATTTTTGCAAACTCTCCTTAATTCTACTACCTCTATATTTCGTTTCCATATTTATCATATTTTTTTGTTTAAATACGCAAACATTCAATTTCCAATAAAAATGCCCATCAGTAGATTGTAACCATAATGTACTTGGGGATTTTATAAAACACGTAAGGCCGACTTTGTATTTCATAAAACGTAGGAAGTCACACTACTTTTTTTTATGGAATTGAAATACACTGGACCATTAATTTTGAATAAAATATGGGTTTACGATTTTTACAAATATTATTAACTATTTTTAAGCACATGCTAATGTATTTTAAAACAATGGACAATTGGTTTTCCCCATATTAGCAAACTCAACACCATGACTTTGGAAAACCATTTTGGTCACAGAAGTTACATGCCCTTTTGAAATAGTAGACAAATAATCTATAAAAAAAATGTTGTTCAGTTTCCCTAACACATTATAAAATCATTTCAAGAAAAAAAGGGTACTTCGTAGTCTTTTTCTGTACAACGGGTACGAATGTCTGATTTCAGTTAAAAAAAAGAGTGGCTTGATCAATCGCATAAGTTCGTTTTACTTAACTACACTTTACAATTTAAAAAATGTATTATGTTCTAATGCATGCATTGTAGGTGTAATAACATTCTAGTTAGAAAAGTAGATCGTGCCCGTTCGTAGTCTCTACCCTCAAATAGTGTTAGAAAACATTCGCATAATATTAATCCTCTTCACAGTCTCTCAAGGTCAGTTACTGCTGATTCTGGAGACATTGATGAATGACAATAAGCGGGTGACACATACACCGTATGACATTAGGCATCAAATTAGACAACTTGTGTATTATCATATGATACATGCCTCTAACCACATTTATCGCCAAAGTACTAGAATGGATAGAACTTTTGCCATTCTATGTTACTTACTAAGGACAAGTGCTGGTCTGACATGCATCAACAAAAGTTGTCGATGTGGGGGAGATGGTCACAATGTTCTTGCATATACTGGCGCACGATGTAAAGAATAGAGTTATCTAGCGAGACTTTGTGCGGTCGAAGAAGACTGTTTCCCGTCATTTCAACCTCGTGTTGTTAGTTATGATTCGACTACAAGATGAGTTGCTGGTAAAACCACAACAAGCAACAAACACATGCACTGATTCACGATGGCGGATTACATGTTTCTTGATAATCAGCTTAACTTGCATGTATATGAAAATGGATGGTTCAAATCTAGATGCAAGATTATGTCTTCTTGATATTCTAATCTAGATGCATTGGACAACCTAGTCATGCATTTAGAGAAAGCAAAGAGAAAGAAA
>JBBPDI010078933.1:0-14427 GCA_037974545.1 Cucumis variabilis | reverse complement strand
GTTTAACAATCATTTGTTTTCCTAAAAATTAAGCATATTTATTATAGATATTTTGGTTTCTGCTAAAAAATATACTTTAACAATTTCTTATTATTTTCTTGTGTTTTGTTTGTCAACTTTGTTTTTGTCATAATAAAACTTATTTTATCTAATTAAATTTTTATCAAATTTTAATACTCCTTTTATCTCTCAAAGTCAAATTGACAACAAGAAATTTAATCTATATACCTTATGGAGGATTTGTGAGGCTGTTGGTGTTTCAATTTGTAATCTTATTCAAGATTTACTACAGTTAAATTACTCTACCAATCTTTCAGGACCTAGCAATTTGGACAACTACTACTCATACATTATCAAGTTACAAAAAGTAGTTTGTCTCAAAATGTTTACTGGAACACTTTGTACCATTATTATTCCTGTCCTTTTAATAAAAATTTAAACAATGCTCTAAAGAGTGAAAATGCGTAAGAATTGAAACAGTGTAATACAATATATTACACTATAATCTGAAACGAATTTATTAAAGATTGATTTTTTCTTTTTTCAAATAGAAAATACTCATGAATTACTACTATTAAGTGAATGTTAATCACATACATAATTTGGTTAAGATTAAAAACGGTGATAAATTTTCGAGAACTCAATTTCTTTTCTTCTTTTTTTTTTCTCATAAAAAATGTCAGTTCTCTTTTTGCTGTTGTTTTTATGACAGTTTTCTCTCTCCCATTTTGATGTTGCTTTACTCTTAGTGTGAAAAATTCAAACATGTTAAAGTGAGAAAATGAGTGTAAACACCATTTTAGGTTTAACAATGGATCAAAATATTAAAGTTTATTTGTTGTTGATCCATTCTTATAAACGGTTTTCCTTTAAATTTTAAATTATCATTTTAGTATCTATCCCTTTTAAGTTGAGTGTTTGAATTTTTTTTGTTAAATATTTGTTTTATTTAATTGATTGTATCTTTCAAAACGTTAGATGCCTAATAATGTTCTTTTATTTGGTAGGTTTCTTTGAATGAGATAAAATATTATTTGAGTATTTGTCAATTTTAAATTTATTCTCTTAAAGTTTTGTAAAGTTAATTTAATATGAATAATAAAGTTCGCAAAGAAAATATAATATTTGAACTTTTTTTTTATTGTAATATAACTTTTCTATTATAAATTATAATATTAAAAATATAAAATAAGTTTCCAAATTTATAGGAAAAATACTAATAGATAAGGAAAAAATGTTGGAGCTTGACTTGTCACACACCACATATGTGTTGGATTTTGAGTTCTAAAATTTGTGGTTGGTAAATGAAAAACATATTCTATTATTCGATAAATTAGATGTTATTGAGATATGGTTCGATGAATGATTTAGTTATTATAGTCTTGAATCTAATAAGCTAAGGTTTTTTTTTTAACTATAATATGAGTACTTGAACTTTATGTAATTACATAAAATTAAGGTGGATCAAGTTTGAGTTAATAGTCTAAAAGATCTATAATATATGAAATAAGGTAATTAGACACCTTATTCTGGAGACGTACGCTATGGATATGACTCACTTTATGTTTAGTACAAACAATGTGATTCTAAATTGTTCATATAGAAACATATAACTGTGGGAACTTTCTATGCAAAGAGTTTGTATAAGACCGAGACCATAAAATAATCACTTTTTTTACTTTATAACACTGTTTACTCTTTAAAACCAACTATTTTGAATTTAATGACTTAAGTAACTCGATTTTAATATTGATCTAACTGTGAACTCTCTTATTTATTTGGGATTATTCTTAGATCCACATGGGTGAAAACAGCTCATTAGCACTAGCTCAATAGGTCTCCTATTTCAAGGGTAAGACTGGGTAGATAGTTGGGGACATTAGGTGCAAGAAAAAATTTACTTCTACTTGCTTCTAGGGTTAGTAGAGAGCTAGGTTGTTTCCTTAAGTGCTAATTAACTCTGTTGGGACCAATTTTATGCCCTACAACTTGTAGTAGTCTTACAATTATAAATTTCAATGAGTGTTGGTGATTATTTTATTAGTTTTGTTTTGATAATCTTAAATCCAATAAACTAACATCATTTTAACTGCCTTATGAGCTAGTCTTTAGCATAAACAATATCTGAAGACAAGTCTACCATTATTTTTTCGAAAGAGAGGGGCTAATTATATTGTCGACTTTCAATAAGCCTACCATTTTAAGAACAAGCCCGAGCGAAAAGCTTGAAACATAATTACACAAGATTGAATTTACTTTTTCCAAACTTAGAGTAAATAGATGATCATTGTTTCCTTAAATGGTGTCCTAGGGACTTGAACAAAGGGTCCTACCATTTCCATGGCACGAGAGAGGGTTTTATTTATTGGTTGGACTATAAACAAATTACTCATTAGAGGGGCATTAGAATTTAAGAACTAAGAAGTAACCTAGAGATAAAATGGTAATTTGACCCAGGTGGTGTTATGGACACTCATGAATGACTAGCTAGTTTTTTTGTCTATATCCGTGAACATATAAATAATGCATCTATGTACTGTGAGAAGAGTTCATATGTGAGTTTTTAGTTGAACATACACACACATATAACGAATATTAATTAATATGGTTTATGAATTTAGCCAATTAATCACATATCATTGTAGCTTCTGATAATCTATAGGTCCATTAGTAGATCTCATTCCTAGCTTAAGGTTATAACAATATCATGAATAAAATTTGAAATTTTCAAATTCACTTAGGAAAATAATATAGTCTATGGTGATACATTATTAATATAAAATTTATATTTTAATTAAAATTTAGGATTTTTTTTAAAAAAAAAAAGAAAAAATTGACAAATTATTTACGTTCTATAGAACAAAGCCACTAAAAGATAAAATTTATTATACTTGATTTTTCTATGAAGGGTAAATATTTTGTCAAATGTCCTATTTTTTACAATTTTCCTATTTATATAACATATACTTCATTTTAGATAAAATTAATGAGTATATGGTACACACTAAAATTATAACAGAAATATTTATTTGAATGTGATTCAAACATGGATTGAATTAAAATATAAGATATATAATTTAATAATTAATGAATTAAAGAATTAATTGTTTTATTTAATTCAACTTAATTAAATTCTGATTTAATTAAATTAATTTTATAAGTTATGTAAAATAAATTTATTTAAATATGATTTAAATAAAATTTAATTCAATCATATTTAATTAACTATTAATATATAAATTAATTTCTCTTTGCAAAAAATTAATTTCTTTTGAAAAATTTTTATTCCCAAAAACCACAACCTCTTCAAAGGTAGGAAGGTTTCCCCAGTGGTGTTTTTTAGAATTAATACAATACGTGATATTCAATCAATCAAGGGAGGGAGATTAAGTGAAATTTGTTCATTTTAAATTACATTTAATTTCAAAAGCTTGCTTAATCTTAATTTTACAGCAGGTTTATTTCTCTGTAATTTTGCTAGCCTACTGGTATTTCAAATTCACTTCCGATGCATAAGGATTATTCTCATCCCTTCGGCCTTCGAGTCTTGAATAAAGGGTTCCATCTTAATTTTCATTAGCTAGAAAGAGACTTGGTTTAGTGGTTGGACCATAAACCTCATAAACCAATTGTTCATTAAAGAGATTAGTGAAACAGCTTAAAGAACTAGAAGTAATTTTGAGATTAAACGTTAATTTTTATACCCGGTTGTACTTACAAACAACCTGTGAATTATTGACTTACAAATCATGATACATGAAGTTGATAGAAATGTATTTACAGTGATCGGGAGAATATGACAACTATAAGCTATAGTAGACAGTCCTAATAATTAATAAACATTGGTTAACTATAAGTTAAAGAGTTTAGCTAGAATTGTTGAAGATCATGAACATGAGGTTCATTAGATCCCCTACTTGCTCATGATAATATAATTTTCCACAGAAGAATGGTAAAGAAAGAATTCAAATTGTTTGAATTAGTTTTCTAAAGTAAATTCTTAAATATATTCCATATATAATTTAACAACCTGTGAAATCTCCAAACAATAATATAAAGATTCTTTTTTATTAAAAAAAAAAGCAAGAACCAATTAGTAATAAAAATTAAATTTAAGATTTATTAAAAGCATATATCTACTAAAAAATTTTAACCACAAGAGTTCAAAATACAAGAATCAAATTGGTATTTAAACCACGATAACATAATAAAATAGTCAAGTTTGGTCAAGTAGATTTATTTTTTTAAGACGTACAACTTTTCTAAAATTCAACTCAAAGAATTTTAATCTAATATAAATAACTCAACAAAATTGAAATTTTGAAAAATGTATATACTAAGAAGTTGAGATTAAACTGAAAATATTTTAAAATTACAGGTACATAGACTATACATGAAACCAAACTAAAACTATGTGTTCACCAACTACAAATTAGATTAAAAGAAGATAAAAAAGTTGTCACGAATCTTTATTGTACTCTATTTTTTATAAATATGGAAAATATGTTATTTATTCTTATATTGAATAATTACTTATTTGTTTCCTTTTTAGAATATTTTGAATAATTCAATTGAGAGGTTATAGCCTTGGCCATCCATTATATAATTTCCTTTTTATTTAAAAAAAAAAAGTTGTATATTTCAAATTACATTCTATATTAAGAAAACGAATTCTACATTATAATTACTTTACATAGTATTAGTTAAACCATCACAATTTAAATTTACATCACTAAATAAATTTGAATTGTCTAGTGATTTTTCTTCACATGGAATGTTATAGTTTTGAATATTTTATTTCCAATTTTTAGAAATAAAGAAACATGAACTATTACCCTATACTTCTAACATGAGTTTTTAATAATAATAATGATAACAACATTTAAAATATGGAGTTATTATTCTTGGAAGAGTGTTTTCTCCTTATGGTACGTACTACACTTGTTAGAGAGTTACAAACTCAAATACGTGTGTGCAACTATATATAGTTGCTATATTTTCTATATTTGATACATCTCAAATTTTAGCTCTTTCTATTCATCTTTAAAACAATTCTCTCTATTTCTTACTTTATTTTCCTTCTCAAGTTTGATTCTTTTCCTCTCAAGTCTTGAGAATTCGACCTACGTGAATTGGCATGATTATTTGAGGTTCGATTCTCTCATTAGATTTTAGAGTTTGTTACTCTATACTATCCTATTGTGATGATCATCACACTCGAGCCAATTAAGAATCCAAAGGAGTGAATGTTTATCTTTTTTTTTTATTACAATATGTGAGGTGAAGATATCCAAACCTCTAATTTTGACATTTTTTAATATTTTGACATTTTTTAATATAATAAATATTTATTTTAAATGCTTGTAATTGATATTGACATCTAAAAACATTATCCTTTCTAGTTTCGCTTTAATTTGATTTTAATTTAGGCTTTCAAGTTATGAGTCAAGGTTTTTATTAAGCTTATGTAAAAGGTACATATTTCATAGTTAATTTTTTATGATTTTTTTTACGTAAAATTATATCTTTATCATTTTTCTTTAAAGAAATGATTTAAGCATTATAGAAGAGAAAGGGAATAAGATGGAGTGATTATTAGTTTCAAGATCTTATAAATATTTTCGAAATATACATACTAATTTCTATAAAAGAAAAAGTACTCATTGATATTTGATTTTGATTTTTAATGTTTTAATTTTTGTTGAATATTTATAAAATGTTATTACATCCACAAGAATGTATTTTTGTTATTATTATTATTATTATTCATTTGGAAATAGAAGAATGTTTTTATATATATATATATATATATATATTTTATTATTTAAAGGTTGCTATTATTTGTATTTTCCATAATAATTCTTACCTTCTAATTTAATTGAAGTCTCACCAAATGGAAGGACAGTTGGTATTGGTACCATAACAACTAGGTACCCCACACTCAATGAAAATGAAATTTCTAAAAGAATGAAACTAAATCTTAAATATATATTCCCAACAGAAAAAAGTTGCATTAATTTTTAAGAACACAAAATAAATATAATTGCCAAAAAATGATGTTTTCTTAGGTTTTCATGTAGAGTAAGTCTATCTAAAAATAATACAATAATTTTCTTGTTGAGGTGTGATGTGAGGGAGTTAATTAAAGAGAGGTGCTGCATCAAACAAAAGAATAGAAAAGACACCATCATTTTTAATACAATATTATCTGTTGTTTGGTCTACTTTGGCCGAAAAGAAATAATAGAATTTTTAAAGACCATGAAAAATTGATTTTCGAGCTTCAGGTAGATCTCCTCTTTTTTGTCATCTATGGTCCAAACACTATAGCTTTAAATCTTTCTGGCTTTGTTTAATTTGTGACTGTGTAGGTTGCTTGTATTGGGGCTTATATCTAATATTTTTTTTTGTGTTTTCCTTCAACCTCTCTTTACTGAACTCTTATTATTAATGAAACAAAGATAACGGGGTGTTAATTATGTGTCCATATGTTTAAGTGCACCTACATTCTCAATTGTATCTCTTTAAAAAAAAATAGAGGTGTCAACCTAATTGAGTTGTGTAGATGCTTATCATCTATATTACTTTATGGATATTATTAAAAAACTAAATTCAGTTAAAACTCAATATATTTTGTATGGAATATATATATCAAAATAAATGAAGATATATGTTTCATAATTCCTAGTATGAGGATCATGAATCCCTAACTTAGTGGAGGGAGAAGATAAGGAAATTGTTGTTTGCTCAAAGCCTTCTTGTAAGTAGAAACATGATAATGAATCAATGGTGTCATCTTGAGCAATTGACGATCTACATCAATATGTTTTATACGTTCTTGATCAAAATTGAAACTTGAGCAATATGCAATATTTTGCTGGTTTATTCTGATCACAAATAATTTTATATGGCATGAGGATGATTTGTCCCAAAACTCCCAAGTGAAGATTTAAGCCACTTTGAGTCTACATTTAGTAAAAGCCACTAAGCGACACTCGACCTCTGTTGATTGGGAATATGATACCACAGACTATTTATTGGTCTTTTTAAGAGAGAGGAACTACCTTAAAGTAGTCCATCTGGAAAGAGAAGAGTTGGGGAGCCAAATAACAACTCAATCAATATAATCTGAATTACATTAGCTTGATATTGAGAGATCATAATGGAATTAATGAAGAAGAATTCATCGATTAGAACAACTTTTCAAATAACGAAAGATATGAACGGTAACATTTACAAACTAATTGTAGTCGACTTTGTCAACCTTGCAAATGGTGTTGCGAAGGAAGTAGGCAACAACGACTGATGTTGGAGAGAAAAGGGCCAGAGACTCCAACGAGGAGGAATGTCGAACTCTTGCGCTCGTTACGTTGGATGTAGCGAAAAACATGCTTAATACTAATAATAAATAAAATTAATAAAAAATATTATTAGGACACCAAATTTAGAATGAGAGTACTCTTTCAAAATGCTTTATTTATACTAAAAGCTGATGGATCGATAGTAGACAATTTAGAACTGAAATTGCAAGCCTCCTCATTAACGAAATGATATGGATCGAGTACTCCTTTGTTGAGTCTCCCTATACTTTTCTTTAGCAAATTGTACGTTTCATATAGAGCAATGCTTACGGCCTGTTACAAACCTTTCTTATGAGGGTAAAAACAAAAATTTAACTGAAGGTTTAAAATTTTAATAAAATTTTCCAATTTTAAAGTTTAGATTTATGAAATTCTTCGAGTACGATGCATTTAATCCGATCATCAATTCTTCGAGTAGGCTGGATTCAATCCCATCCCATCCCATCAGTCAAACTTCTTCCTAACTCGACTCACTTTGCCTTTCAAGCTGGAATGCTTTCTCGAGATAGAATGATTATTTTTAAAAGAAACTTTTAATTTGTTCATAAAACTAACAGATATAAAGTTCAGATTAGGAGAAATATGTTTGAGAAAGAGAGAGAGAGAGTAGGAGAAATATTCAAAATTACTATTCAATATTTTCTTTAAAAAAATAAATAAATATTTCTTTTAACCTTTTTAAAAGGTTCATTAATTCACTCTTGGGTGAGTTCAGAGAAGATGGTGCAGTGTAGTCCATGTCTGCAGGAGAAATTTAGAAGAGAGAAGTAAGAGTTGGTTGAGTGTAGGCTAGGTGTAAAAGATCACCAACCCCAATAAACTTTCATAAAAAAAAGCACCAACTTTTTCTACCAAACTTTGATGTCTGTCATCCCATGCATTAATTTTGAATTTTGTATGAGGCTACGTGGAAGATGAAAATATTGAATATAATCAAAAGAGTGTACTACTATTTATGTCATTGTTTCTTTAGGTCATCTCAATTTTTATTTTCTAATTCGATGTAGGTGAGATAGAAATATATCTCGAATAAGGATAATATATCCTTTATCGATTCAGATATATATTTTTTACGATCAAATTAGAAAGCTATGAAGTAAATTTAATGGTGTAGTGATTGTACATTTTAGTGTATTAGTTTACTACAACAAAACTAGACTACAATGTCAGTAAAAAAAAGTTGACGTTTAAAAGGGTGCAATTTAAGTCGAACGATCACAATAAGATAACGTGTATTAAAGGTTTTGATGTCAGTTTTCGTTTGACATTAGAGGTTACTTTAATGTCGGTTTTCAATTGGCATTATAGATCGATGACCGACATTGAAAACCTTTAATATCTGCTTCCTTCATGTCAATTGCTTGACTGATTTTAAATGAGTTTGCTTGACATTAAATATATGTTTTTTTATTTTTACATATTATGCCTGCCAAAATGCTTTATTATAAAGATTTTAAAAGTTATTTGTTGTACACTTACATTTGTATACACCACAACTCAAATTTCAACCAACATAACAATGAACTAATTCCTTAAACAAAAGTAACATAGCTATCTGTCGTTCCCTGCAAACTACATTTGCTTTACATACACAAACAAATTTATTTTCTGTGATAAATACAAGACACTAAAAACCTTAAATTACATGCTCATCCTCAATAATTTTTATTTTTTAGCATTAAAATACTATGCGAAGCCCTATTGTTAGTTTCAAGTAATTTCTCAAGCTTTTAGCAAAATTTTAAAAAATAAACGCTCAAATTAAAACAAGAAAATTTACATAAATAGAAGAAAATAGAAAGTATTTACATCAATAACAAAAAAAATTAATTATCAATTTTGAGTTTGAATTAAAATTTTACTATGAATGGTAAATAAATTTGCAAATTCTTCTATTTTTAAAAATTATTCGTTAAAAATATCCTCTAACTCAATTACTAATTAACTATATGGTATATGCTTACTAAGATATTTAAAAAATTGAAATTTTATGCTTGAACATTAACGACCTCTAAATGCCTTCAAAAATTTAAATTTAAACCATTTCCATACTACAAAATAATTAACTTCATTTAAGCATATGAGGTATAAGTTAAAATTTAACTCAAAATTAAACATAATTATCTGTTGATCTTTCTTTTCTTGTGCCCTATTATTCTAAAATTCCATGCTTTACTTTGCTTTCTTGGATTCTCACTTGAAAACTCCCCACCGTATTATAGAATTCTTGTATTTTTTAATTAAAGATTTGCATACCTACTCTTCGGTTCCACCCAACTTGCTCTTTGCTATGTTTTTAATTTAATTTTGGTGAGCTAGAAAAAGTTCACCAAAGAGAACCAATTTTCGTTTAATTAACGATGTATTTGGATTCATTTTCTAAATGTTTATAATACATTTATAAACACTTTTTTTAAAACATTTAAAAAGTTAATTCAAACGTAAATTGAAGTTAATTTGAAGTGATGGATAATTTTAAAAATGTATTTGAAGTTAAATTATTGGGTGGGTAGTTGATTTAATAAGGTATTATTGTCCACATTCATTTGATGTGATTGATATATCTGTTTCCTTTCAACGGACAAACTTAAATTTATTCGCTCTCCTCTCACTCTCACGCCCTCCTCAATTCTTTTGAAACCTTCGTTTTTCCCTTTAATAAACTTTTGTCCTTTTTACTTATATTATTTTTTTATTCATTACATTAGAAAAATATAAGAAAACGATCTAAAATATTTACAAAATATAACAGTGATATACGTCATTGATAGATTTCTATATGTGTTGATTATAAGTTTCAAATAGTATAATTCTTTTTTGTTTGAAAATGAACTCTCATTTTGTATAAATGATTAAAAATAAATTTTTAAAATATATCAACATATACCTTAAACTTTAAACAGAGTATCAATTAATTAAAAGTTTAAAATAATAAATGTGTGAAATTATACTGTAAACTTGTTGTAAATGTGTCAGTTTACGTCACTCTCTATATTTCTTTCCACAAATATAATGTAAATCTTACTAAATAATTTGTGCCAATTAAACTCCTAAACTTTTAAAAATCAATTTAAATTTTTCATAACGATTATGTTTGAAAACAATTGATACAATTGTTATTGCACACATGTAGACATATTCAAATTATTGATTTTACAAAATAAATTATTAGAGTTAGTAAATGAACAAAGATTATCGAAGGAAATTTTAGTTAAGAGTTGAATTGATTCACTTGTAAAAGTTTAGAAGTTTGAATAGATACAATGGTAAGTCTTACACAAAGTTTTTTCAAACAAAATTTAACAAAGAAGTTGAAATTTTTGCATTTTACAATTTTAAGTTTAAATTAATACAATTATTGTTGAAGATATTAATTCAGGTATAACCTCCAAAATCTACAGATATAAATTGATATTTTTCTAAACAAAATCAGCAGAAGAAAAAACCAAATAAATTTTGGCAAAACCAACAATCACTAATAACATGTTTTTTGCCAAATTGATATATATTTTTCAAATAGTACTGATTCACTAAGATTGTTTGGATTAATTCGAGAAAAAAGTATTTTTAAAGAAACTCATATTCATTTAAACTTTTTTATATAAGCTATTTTGAGTAGTTGTCGTTATATATGCTCCACTTTTCTCTAAAAACGATTTATTGGTTAAGTTAAACACTTAAAAACACAATTCAAACTTAACCTAAGTATATATGTAAGATGATAAATCTTTCACCAACTAATTTCAATATCCACCAACTTGGGAGGAACTAAATTTAAAATAGGTCAGAAATGTAAGGATCTAAATTGAAAAAGCAACTAGAAAGAGTACACAAGTATGATGGACCAAAATAATGGTAAAGAGTATTTAAAATTTCCAACCATTGGGAGGCATTTATATTTGATAAGGCCAAGTTGAAAAGGAAGAGATGGGTTTGGGGGTGGAGAAAGAAAAATGCTATTGAGATCAGCTGACACCCTAAGTTATTAGCTGTTTTGTAACTGTCCACTCTCTTTCCCATGCCTAAGAAAGAGACCATTCCTCCCCTCTCCTTAAAATATGTCGGAGTCTTACTGATCGAGAAATTCAAAGAGATAGTTACAAACATAATATAATATAACAATTACATTCAAAATATTAACATATATTGCAAAATTTGTCAAAGTCTACATATAATAGAAATCTATTGTTGATAAATGATATTGTAAATATCGGTTTATCACTAATGAATCATAAGAGTCTATCATGATAGGTGTTGTTATATTTGTCATTGTTTTTAAGATGTTGCTATATCTTAATTACTATTCCTAAAATTTAAAACATATATCAAATATGGATATATTTTTAAAATTTATGTTAAAAATATACATGGATAGTAAAAAGTTTTCGAAAAAAATCAATAAAAAAAAACTTTTAAAAAATAAAACAAAATTGCAAAATATTTTCACCGTATAGAAGAATTTTGAAAACAAAAAAAATACACAGGTCCACAATGAAAATTTTCAAAAATGTCGTGTTATTAATTGGTGTTCAGCGCATGTAATATATTTGTGAAGCAATCATTTACATTTGGCTATTCTTCCCTATTCGATTTTTAGATTTGGGTAGCCAAATCTAAACGATTTTTTTAAGACTTTTTTGGTACGCAATCATTTAGATTTGACAAATGATCGTTTAATTTAATCGTTTAAATTTCAGTAGCCAAATCTAATCGATTTTTTTTTATACACGATCGTTTAGATTTGGCACACAATCGTTTCGTTTAAATTAGGGTAGCCAAATTTCAACGATTTTTTTCAAGTTTTTTTTACACGATCGTTTACATTTTGGCAATCCAATATCCAATATCCAATGATTTTTTCACCATATTTTATATTTGACACACGATCTTAAACCAAATAACAGTTTAAAAAATATTAAAAAATTACTGAAGAAAGAAAAAGACGATGGAAAGGAAAAGAAAAAAAATTATAGAAGAAGAGAAAAGGACGATGAGAAGTAAAAGAAAAATTGCGAAGAAAGAATATGAAAACGAAGGGCATGTAAATGTTTTTAAAAATTGCAGAAGAAAAAAAAAGATATGAAAATAAAAAATATCGCAGAAGAGAAAAGAAGAAAGACAATGATAAGAAAGGAGAAATCTGAATTTTTTTTAAAAAATGGTAAATTTTATGGACTTTTTCAATTAGTAAGACGGACCATAAATATTTTGTCCGTTTGTTCTGTTTATGAAAGTTAACTCTAAAAAAAATTGCTCAGTACCCAAGAAAAATGGTTAATTTTCTTTAATTGGCTTCTGTCTAAGAATTGTGTTAGAGTTTATTTAATCTTAGTCTAATATTCAAATGTCTAATTTTTTACCTTCTATATTAATAATGGTAATGAATAATAACAAGATTTTGAAAAAATAATTGGAAAAAAAAAAGAACTAATTGAACAAACTAAATTTAAGATTTTTTTTCTTGAGAGTGCAATCCTAAAGTTGAACAAAATTTGAACTTACCTAGAAAATTATGAAAATTCAATAAAGCCTTGTATTTTTCTAGTTAAGAAATAATTCAAGAAACTTTAGTAAATCATATTTATGATATTTACCTATAATTAAATTCTCAACATTTATTTTGACTAATCATTAAAAAAAGAAAAAGAAGAAGAAGAAGATAATAGAAAGGATACAGAAAAATATAAGAAATGAAAATGAAATTACATTTAAAGAGAGAGAACATAATGAAACTATATATTTTAGGATTATATATTAAATGAACGAAGAAGAGATCGAATACATACACACACTAGTGTGACGTTTAGGTATCACTCAATGTTGTAGTGCGGCAATTGAGTGACATATTATATCCTTTTTCTTCTGTGGGAATATGAGGATTTCAGTGCTCAAAATTCTATAAATTTATAGTAGTGATATGAATATCTTTCACAGGCCAAATTATTTTAGTGAAACTAATTAATATGTTTAACTACCAAGTTGTACGTGAAAATGTGGAGGGGTTTTGTACTTAAGTTACTAAATGTCATGTCCCCCCCTACTGCAAACTTAGACAACCATTTTTATTAATGAGTATTTGGAAAAGGGACGAAGTTGTTTGTTCTAAGTAGTCATTAGGTTCGGATAGGTGTATTGTTGTAAGGTTGATGAAGTAAGTTTCAGTCATGGGACCTCGGTGGATTTATATGCTAAAGGCAATAGCAAATTAGAATACAGCAATCAGACGCAAGTTAGTATACAACACAAAACAATATACATTGATAGGTGGAAGACTATCAATATATGCAAGACTGTATTAAGAGATATTCAATTTTCTCACAAGGACTCGAATGGGGCAAGAATTGAGAGAGGTGGGAGAAAAAAAAAAACTTTGTGAGCTAAACGGGAACAAGGACTGGAAATGCATTTTTCAATCTTGTACCCGTCTCGAATACAATTTATTTATTTAGCAAGGTTATGTTATTATTATTATATAAATATACATTTAAATTTCAAGTTTGATTGTTTATAGGCCAAGATAATGAATGTATATTTGACTAATTTTGTTTAGGTTTATTTTTTTCTATTAGAAGGTTTGATTAGTTTTTTATGCAAAAATTTAATTATTTTATCTTTAAATTCAAATTGTAATATAAAACTAACGATAATAAGATTTAAATATTTAATTATAATTTTTCTACCTTAATAATTTAAATTAATTAATTTTTTATTAAAATAACAAAAAAAATTGGACGGAATTTGATCCTTGCGAATTCCTCGTGGAAAATCCCCAATCTCGATCCCCGTGAAAAATTTTATTGGAACAAGGAATGAAATGGGATAGGGACTAAAAGTGACATCCCCGACCTGACCCCAGCTCGTGGACATTTTTTACTGTATCGCTTAAAGGAGGCTATCAATATTAAAGTTTATTCTTGAAAGAGTGCACACCACAATATTACCCTTTTTAAGCATGGACTATTTTGGCCCAACTGGCCGTGAACTTAACTTTACTCTTTCTCAACTTCAATCCAATGGAAATTTGTAGCCATGACCAATATCTTGGGCCCAAAATGGCAAATGATCGC
>JBBPDI010078916.1:0-14428 GCA_037974545.1 Cucumis variabilis | reverse complement strand
TTTTCATTAAGTAAAATTTCAAGCAACCCTAATGTTAGACTAAATTATGTACCTAAACCATTCAAAGTTTCTAAAAAATGAACTACGCAGTTAAAATCTTTCCTAACAATTGGGCAAAAAATTTGTTGCCCACATAATGTGTTATAGTTAGAGGTCATAAAAGGTATACAAAAAGATACAATAATGTCACACAGACCACAAAGGAAAAAGTACATGTTAAAATAGAAGGCAACATAATTATACTTATGATCTAAGGAATTCTTGATAATTTTTTAGAAAAAAAAATAGGTCTCATGAAAATATTTAAATAGGTTCAGATCGTACAAGTCTTCTTTTTACTTTGATCTAGCACTTATAACTAAAAGTTTAGAAGTTGATGAGTATTTGCTTGTTGTTCGTTATTAATTTGTAAATATTTATCATGTTCGATTCTCTGATGCGACTAATACAGGTGTGTGTAGGCTAAGACTATGCGATAAAAATTGCATCTCCTACCTATGTGTTGCTTCGTGCATGATTAACGTTTAGTACAAGTTTTCCTCATGCTTGTCCAAGCGAAGTGATATGTTTTTTGGGCAAGCTAAGGTCGAATACAAGAAACACAGGAAATTTCACATTTTTTGCTTTGTTTTAACTTATGTTAAAACACCTTATTTTAAATATCTTATAAGGTTTTCAAAAGGTTTCAAATGCTTTAGCTCGGACCTCGCACACACCCCTAAATTTCAAGCGCAACAATACCCTCATCACTAAAAAAAGAACGATAAGATTTATCGTAGAAAAATCTTACAAAAGAGGTTCGAGGTAAAGTTTGCTCACTTAGTGAACTATATCTCGAAATATTTTCTAAGTAGGTTTTCTTAACAAGTTAAATCCCTAGACAACAAATGAAACTTACTTGTGCATAGAGTATATCATTGAAGTTAACATTGAGGCACAAAGAAAAATTGGAATACTTAAACGTGGAGAGTCAAGCTTGTAACAAGGAAAATTGAACGCGTAGTTGTAACACCTCAAAATTTTAAGGAACTTATTATTGGCGTTACATTAATTTAAAATTAGAAGTTATGGAATTTATTTTGTGTAATGTGTTGGATTAATTAGATATTTGTACATGGTATGTATATTTAGTTAAAGATTTTGAAATTCAGTGGATAATGTTATTAATTATGACATGAGAGCCCGGTATCCCGAGTTGTTTGAGAATTAGAACTTTCAAGGACGAAAATTTCTTAAAGGAGGGATGGTTATGTAATGCCCTGAAAATTAAGATAATTTTTGGAGTTAATTATCTTAGTTTTGTTTAATTATGTATAATTTATTGGATGTTTATTTTGAAAATTATTTGGTTTTGTGAAAATTGGAATTAATTGAATAATTTGGATGTTATTTAATTAAATTGAAGAGTGGAAATTTTCTTGAAGATTTGATAATTATATGCAGATATGGATATATATATAATTATTATGGAAAAGAAAAAGATAATTATATTTGTTAAAATATAATTATTTAAGAGAAATATATTGTATTTTGTAGAGAAGACAAAGATAAATTATTTGTGGGAGGATAATTATTTGGAGAGAGGATATTTGTTTAGAAAGAAAAATAATAATTATATTTTGAAAAGATATATTTGTAAAAGTATAATTATTTTGGTAAAAAGAATAAAGTTGATTAGATTTGATGAGATTTAATGAAGGGAAAGAAAATTTAATATTTGGAAATGATAACTATTTTTGGAAGATAAAAGTTGACTGGACGAGAGATTTATTGAGCAAAGAGAAGATGGATTTTATTTAGTTAAAAAAAATAAAGTTAATTTTATGATGGAAAATAATTGTTGGAAAATAAGATAATTAATGAAAAGAGATGGTTGATTTGATTAGACGAGAAAAGAGGATGAATATAATTAAGAGAGAATAATGATTTAAATAATATATATATTTATCATAGAAAATATAATAATAAAGAAGTATTATTATTATTATTTATGGTTATAAATGCCTAAGATTTTGTGCATTTAAGGAATTTACTGAGGAAAGATAATGAGAATAAAAATACATGTATACATTGATCCTATAAGGAAAATAAAAAGGAAATGGAAATAATAATGATAAATATTATTATTATTTGGGTCTATAAATAACATTAGAATTCTTAAGTTAAAAGGAGAAAGAAAAAAAAATTTATATCTTGGAATTGATTTTAGTTGCATGCTTTTGGAAAATCCTTTTGGCAAACCTTGAAGATTTAAATGACGAATTTTTTCCATTAAGGCTGAATTTGTTTCAACCTCAACTTTGGATAAGTTAATTTGGAAGAATTTTTGGATGAAATTCAATTGTTAATTTTATTAATTAAGATACTAAAATTTTCTTTTATGATTAGGATTGAATAAATTAGAGAATTTTTAGCTATCAGCAAAGGAATATTTTTAGCTAATCTCAGGTAAGAGATTCTACTATTAGACCTTCGAAAATAAAATTAAGAGCTTGCATGTATTTTTCATTATACATAATGTATTTTCCATACACTTTATTATTTGAAGGTTGATAATACGGTTGAGACCTGTCATTGTATTGTGCAAATACCATTGGTCACCCTCGTCTTGGGGTAATTTTTCAATGCTAGGACAACTTTCAAACACAATTCTTCAATTAGGTGAGGAAACGGTCTTGCATCGCGTGGATGTTTCATCCAACATGAATGTGTTCATAGATTATTTTGCCACACATTTATTAGGATCTCTTGCATTATGCAGTATAGCAACATTGCCTTGTCCAAAAAGATCGTGCTATCATGGTATGTTGGCATCAATTTCTTCTTAATGAAAAATAGCCATACACTAGCTTATGTATTGACATTGTGCGGGAAGAGTTGGTATTTCCTAGTTGGTGTCATGTCTTAGCTTGCTCCTTCCCACGCAATAGTTTCCAGGGCGTCTTTCATGTCCTCTCAAATTGGGTTCTTCAAATTGACTTGTCCCATCACGTTTTCTTCCAATCCAAAGTATGTGCTGATGTGCTTTGCCCCAAAGTGCACTCTTTCCTATTTTCCCACCACGTAGTCTTCTTTATCTCTTGTACCTATCTAAAATGGAATCTCGGTTGAATTTCAATAAAGTATTTCTTATTCCAAAATAAGTTCTCTCATTACATGTTTAGAATGATTGTTGTTGTCTTATTATGCTTACTAGGAATTTAGTGTGTTATCTCGTGGAGTGAAATACAATGAATGTCTAGGCGGTCATGCCTCCACACGAATGCATGGAGTGACTGTAGGGTAAAGCGTGACACAATAGCTTTAATTTTGAAGGGATGAGAACCCAAACACAATAGAAGAATTATAAAACCATACACAACAGAAGAATTTAATTGGGATCATAATACTTTGGATAAAAAATATATTAAGAAACTAATTTCTAGGCTAAGCATGCTTCTTAAAAAATAGAGAAAAGAAATTCAAAGAAGAATAATTTTTGTTCGTTGACAACTCTAGATCTGCATATCACCAAATTTGGAGACATTGCCACTTAGAAACCTCTCTATTCTCTCAACAAGATTTTGGTTGGTGGAAACCAAATTTGGAATGGAAAATTTTCTTAGAGAATATAGTACACAAAGTTTTTCCAAAACCCTTATGTAACATGTACTTTACCTCCCTCTTCTTCATCCTCAGAGGGAGTTAGAGAGATTCTGGGACACGTGGGAAAACCACCCACATTCCCTAAATAACTCCCTCACTTAAGGGAGTTATTAATTTAAGGTTAATTTTCATAAATATAACAAATTAAAGAAATATTTACGGTTCGTGTAACAAAATGAAAAAGTATATTAAGCTGACAATCACTACAAGAGATTGGTGTATTCCTGACGCGTTACTGCATCAGAGAATATTACAGAAAACGTTGGGAAAAGATCTCCCATCGTATCACTCAACATCGAGATGAATGTCGATACAACTGTATCGAGAGACCCATCCCCAACGTACCACAACACTGCATCGACATTTCATATCTCCTGACGGTACTTTCATCGATGTTCGTTATGCATCGACGTATCCCTAGAAATCTATCGATGTTCTCTTCACGTCGGGAGACGGTGCGTCGTGAAACCTTTCCCCGACGTCGTCTAGATGCATCGGGGAAAAACCTTTTTCTCGACACATTACCTGTGTCGGGAATAGTATTTAATTTTTTTGTTTTACATTATTATTATTAATTAATTATTTTTGTTTCAATTGTAGTTTCTATTCGATTTTGATTTAATTTAAATAAAAACTGAACAACCAAAATAGTAAATAATATATCAAAATTATATTGTAATTACATAAACGTCACAAGAACATAGTTTCAAATTCGTTAAAGAAAGTGACATGAAAAAGAAAATTAAAATAAGAAAGCTGCAGATTCTTTACGATCCTCATGTCCGACTCAATTCTTCAATCTTCTTCATCATTTCTTCCATTTATTTAGACTGCATCTTAGAGAATCTTCTCTGCTCTTCAACCATGCATCTAGTTTCTTGAATCTTGAATCTTTGTTGCTCAATGAGGATTGCATTAGCTTCTTCAACCACTGTAGAATGTGAAGAAGTGGTCGAAGAACTGCTACTAGGACTTTTGTGAGACTTAGGCCTGGGTCCCCAACCAAGACTTTTTGAGTAGCTTGAAAGCTTACCCAAAACGATCTCGCAAATATCATCACCAGAGAGTGGCTGAGAACCCTCTGGGGTAGGCTAGGACTGAAGTTCCAACATTTGACTCTGCAACAAATAAAATTTTATGTATGTTATGAATTGGAGAAGTACATAATTTAGAAAAAATCAAGTTCAAACTAACATGCGCATTTGCAGCCGCCTGCGAAATGAATTGTCCACTCCGAACGTGGATTTCTCTAAATAAATTCCAGTTGGTCGACTGGTAGACCTCGTTCTTCAGCAAGGTCATGTTGTCGTTGTATAAACGACATCGACTCACTACTATGACTGTAACGTTGCTTCTGTCTAGCAACTTTGTTCGTTCGTGATTACTCCTGCATGAAAATGTTTGATAAAATACACACACACATTAAGAAAATTAAGTGAAATAACACATATCATTGGTATTCGTAGATCTCACCTGAAATGCACGATTCATGTACTAATCACACATGAAGTGCCAATCTTCCATACGTCCCACCAATATGTTAGGTGGGTTAGCACGTGCTTGTTCTGGGTCACTGTACTATTTAAAATATCCATGACAGTTGCATCTGAACTCTTTAAAAGATGTGAGCATCTGATGCTCAACAAATCTAGTAAATGCTTGATTGTTGAAATTAAGCACAAAAAAGCGCTAGAAACTAAAAATTCCACACGTTAGTTTATTTTATATAATGATGTGTATGTCTCTACAGAAAAATTAATGCACTTTCGATTTTACCTGCAGATCGCCCTTGACGACCTTAGGTATTCTCTTCCAACATCAGTCCACTTAATGCAGCAGACTGGAAATATCTTTCTCTCACACACGCCAATGGTGTTGCTGAACCAGACATAGTGTCGAGATATTGGCTTTTCCTCTCCTAGAGCTATGGTAATTGAAATTCTACCATTTTTCTGAATGTACCTCTCCAACTTCAAGTTTCGAGACTGTTGACATCTCCTGGTAGTCGGAGTAGGTTGAGACACTTCTGATGTAGAAATTAAGTTATGTTAGAAACAAATCGTGACTAAAAAAATTGTTTGTAATTAACACACACCCGATGTGTCACCCACTGAAGATGTCGTCAGTTCCACGTTGTTCAAATAACTGCCAAACTGGACAAATACATCATCTGTGTCTTCAAAATTACTGTGTTGGAATGGAAAAGACATAGTACCTATACACATATGACTCAAAATTAATCAAACAAATATGAATATATGAAACTGAATGCATAAAATAATGAAATTTGTGGATACGTGGTTCTTCAACATCATTCGTCATCACTAGTTCACTTTGATGGGACAATTGGTCATCCTCATCGTTTATGAAGTCGTCAGCAACGTTCGAACAAATCACACTTTCAACAACTGTAGGATCAACGTTGGGTATGTACAGAGTGTTATCCTCAACTATCTCTCGGATGTGATGTCCGCTGTCAACGATTTCCACTATATTCAATTATTCATTGTCAACATCATCGACTTATGGCACATCTCAAATCCGTTTATTATAGACCATTTGAACAACCCTTCAATTTGTATCATTTTTTGGGTCCTTTATGTAAAATACTTAGTGTCCCTATGTTGCAAGGATGACTGGTTCGTCGGTAAACAAAAAACAGGACGTGTCGATTGATTTGTAACCTAACTCCACTTGTGTCCTATGACTTTTACTATTTTTTGTGTCATACCACATACACTTAAATAGCCGACTCGTCGTCCCATGGGATAATAAATGTCCAACACTTCATCCAGAACTCCGTACAAATTAGTATTCTCTCCACCGACTTCCATTACTCCACTATTTTAAGTGGTGCGTTTGGAATATCGTTCTGTCGTATAAAATCTCACTCCTCGATAATGCATCCACTATAAGACCGAACATTAGGTACTGGTCCCATCACAAGCGAAAATAAATCAGTGGAAATGTTTGACGCTTGGCGTTTCTCTTTCTGTGATAGAGCTCAAACGCTTAACACCCTTAATGGTTTTAGTTTCTGAATGAAGACTTCGAACTCACCCATCACCTCATCATTCGGAATGCTATCATTGTTCCATTCATTTCTAGTGAATCGCGTCTCAATTTCACATAGGTATCGTGAACAAAAGGTTCTTGATTCATTCATCAAATATGCTTCTGCAATAGACTCCTCAGGACATGCTTTGTTACACACATACTGTTTTAATGTGCGTAAGCTTCTTTCAATAGGATACATCCAACTGTAAGAAACTGGACCAACAATCTTGATTTCATATGGTAGATGAACGACTAGATGTACCATTACATTGAAGAAGGTAGGTGGAAATATTCTTTCCAATTTACAAAGTATGATTATAATATATGCCTGTAGTATGTCCATTTCACTTACTCGTATCGTTCTGGCACACACATCACAAAAGAAGTTACACAGTTCAGTAACAGCGATGTATACATTTTTTTTGTAAGAAAGCTCGAGCACCAATAGATAGAAGTTGATGTAGAAAAACATGACAGTCGTGCGTTTTGAGACCTAAAATTTTTCCTTCTTTTTCATTTATACATCGTGAAATATTAGAAACGAATCCATCAGAAAACTTCACTGATTTCAAGAACTTGCAAAACTCAACTCACTCGCTGCTAGTTAATGTGAAACTTAGGTCCAATCGGTTACCAACTTCTATGAAATGTAAATCCTTTCTAATTTTCAAATATTGTAGGTCCAATCGTGCATTGGTGCTGTATTTAGTTTTTTCTTCAATATTCAATAACGTACCAACCAAGTTTTCGCAAACGTTCTTTTCAATATGCTTGCGTCTAGTTTGTGACATAATAATAATCTCGACCAGTAAAGAAGTTCAAAGAAAATGCTTCGCTTTGTCCAATTAAGAGCTCTCTTTCTTTTCTTCTCCTTTAATGCATGATTTTTACTAAGAACTAGAAATTCCAATTGATCTACTTATTCTATTACTTCGTGACTATTCATTACAATTGAACCAGCCCTATGCTCTATCTTGCCATCGTGTATCCTACTTTTCTGCCAAACATGGTTCTCAGAAAGATAACGTCGATGTCCCATGATAGATATTTTCCCTCTTATCCCGAAGGATGATGTATCTCCCACGCATATGGGACACACTTGATACCCTTTTGTACTCCACCCCGATAAATCACCATATGTTGGAAAGTCATTTATCATCCACAACAAAGTTGCGTACAACTGAAAGAAATTACTGGTAAGGAAATCATACGTACGCACCCCAAAAGTCTATAACTATTTAAGTTCCTCAATCAAGGGTCTAAGGTAAACATCAATTTTCCTACCAGGAGATTTTGAACCGGGAAGGAGCAATGTCATGAAAAAAGTTGACTCTTTCATGTATTTCCAATGTGGAAAATTGTAAGGAATTAACACCACAGGTCACATACTGTACGGGTACTCATATGATCGAACGAATTAAAACCATTTGAAGCTAACCCCAAACCATTGTTCTGTGCATCTGCAACAAAATTAGAAAATTCATAATCAAAATGTTTACATCCATCCGCATCAGTTGGATGTCTCAACACATCATCTTTTCGAACATGTTTGTCATGGTATCATCTTATGTTAAAGGATCCTTCTTGCGATACAAATAAACGATGTAATCTCTGTATCAAAGGAAAGTGATGTAATACCTTATGCGGAATTTTTTTCCTCTGTTATTAAGACTAACCTTGTACGAAGACTCACCACAAGTTGGACAAAACTACAAATCCTCAAACTCCTTCCAATACAGGACACAATCATATTTACAAGCATGAATAGTTTCATATCCTAGCCCAAGTCATGCAATTTTAGTCTAGCTTCGTAGAATGAACTAGGAACATTGGTACCACACATTGGAAATGCACTATTTATTAAGTCTAACATCATGTCAAATGACTTGTTACTCAAACCGTTTAAAACCTTATGTGCATCATCTTAACCAAAAACTTCAAAAAAAAGTATTCACACCAATCGAAGTATAACTCACTACGAGCTTCATTCAATAGGTCATGAAATATGTTTGATGTTTCTTCTTCTATATCTATCCAAATCAAAGCCTTATTTCCCATTCGTATTCAATCGAAGCTTGTAAATCGTTAAGCATATCAAACATTTCATCTTTTTCATCAAAAGGGTTACTACTAGTTCCTTCATCAAAAGGGTTACTACTAGTTCCTTTATCAAAAGAGTTACTACTGGTTCCTTCATCAAACCTTTCAATACCTCTATGTAAGTTCACTAGATCTCCATGATACAACCATTCTGTATAGAAGGGGGATATTCCGATGGTCAATAGATGTCACTCCACACCCTCTAATGAGTACCAATTTGAGTTCATACATCTCTTACATGGACACCTTATTCATCCATAATCATCGACGTGGAACTTGGCAATCTCTAAAAATTGCGACACACCCTCTCTATACTCAACGATAACTTATTCCTAACTTTCATCCAACTCTTGTTTATCGTTAAAGACCTAAAATATAAAACTGTTTGATCATTAGTCCTATATTACTATCCCTATCAAACCTTAAACTTAATTACTTCATGAATAAGCTATGCCAAACCTTACCTCTCTTTTAACTACAAAGTGCTACCATAACTGCTGGATAGCCAGAACAAACTAACTAAACACCCTACTATATCTACTAGCAGGATAGTCATTGTTGTACCCCTTATTGTATAAATACAATAATATTTAGTACTCAACAATACAATTTAATCAAGTAAATAAACATAGAACGAAAAGTCCCCCCTTTCCCTTTTTCTCCTTTTTTTTTCTACACAATATTAATTTCTCCATTTTCTTAAATATATCATTTTATACTATTTCTCTCAAATTTAACTTACTTAAACTCTTCAATTTTCTTAACCTACTTAATTTGCACATTATGAAATGATTAAGAAATCACCTAACAAACATATATGAAAATTTTCTAAAACAGAAATATGCAAGATCGATTCCTTAATCAAATACCCAATTTGTAAATTTTGAACCAAAACATAATTCAAAATCTAATTCCTAAAACAAAAACTAATTCAAAACCTTAATTTCTAATTCAAAATCCTAATTTGTAATTTAAATAAAATAAAAATCACATCAAACTAATATATATCGATATGCGACAACGACGACGACACCAATGACGAATCCCCTCTTCTTCTTCTCGATCTCCCTCTCTCCATCTTCTCGGTCTCTCTCTCTCTCTTTTTTTCTCTTTTTTGTTTTGATTTTGTAAAGGATTGGACTTAAAAAAGACGGAGAACTCCCGATGCATCACAAAAACGTCAGCAATAGCACCCTATTCCCGATACTATTAATGAAATGTCAGGAGTAAGTAAACCATATTTTTCGATGTTTCTAAACCACGTCAAAACTATGATCCTATTTTTGACACGATCAACAAAATTTCAGGAATAAGTAAACCCTATTCCTGACATTTCTGCACCGCGTTGGAGGAAGGCGAAACATAAAATTAATTATCTGCCCTTTCTTCGATGCAACACTGTAGACGTCAGGAATAGGGCCTTATTCCCAACATGTCTGACACCACGTCAGAGGAAGGCCAAATGACACAATTAATTATTTGCCCCTCCTCCGATGCGACACTTTGGACATTAGGAGAATGGGGCTATTCCTGATGTTTTATGTGTATGCGTCGGAGGAAAAAGACTTCCCCAACGTGCATCGAGATGCATCGAGAAACACCAACTTCTACCGATGTTTGTTTTCTTGATGATTTGTCCTACGTCGGCAAAGGTCTGATTTCTTGTAATGAACTTTTTTAAATATTCCAGGTTTGCCCTTCCTTTTCATTGTCTTTCTTCTCCTCTTCCTTTCTATGATTTTTTCTTCTTTTCATCTTCTTTTTCTCTTCTTGTTTTGAATTTTTCTTTTATTTTCTTGTTTCAAACTGTTATTTGGTTCAAGATCGTATATCAAATACAAAATATTTATTTTAAAAAAAAAATTCAAACAGTTATTTGATTGTTTACATCAACTAATGTAAAACATTGTGAAAAAATCGTTGGAATATTGAATAGCCAAATTTAAACGATCGTGTATAAAAGAATCTTAAAAAATCGTTTAGATTTGACTACCCAAATTTAAACGATTAAATCTAAACGATCGTCTACTAAATTTTTTTTTTAAAAAAAACATCTACCCAAATTTAAGCGATCAAATCTAAACGATCATGTACAAGAGAATCTTGAAAAAATCGTTTAGATTTGACTTCCCAAATTTAAACGATTATGTACCAAAATAGTCAAATCTAAATGATTGTACCACAAAGTATTTTCAAAAAATCTGTTTAGATTTGACTATCCAAATATAAACGCAAATCTAAACGATCATGTAGGAAATAATAGTCAAATCTAAACAATCGTTTAACAAATATATTACGTGTGATGAGTGCCATTAATCACAAGGCATTTTTTTGTACTTCCAACCTAAACCTATAGTTTTAATTTAATTAATTTAATTAAAAAAATTCAAAACTGTTAATTAATTCTCCAATTAATTAATTATCAAATTAATATCAAATATAAATTTGTCTCACAACATATCGTTTTAATATGTATCTTATACATATTAAAATTTAACCTTTAATTTAATATAAATCTAATTCACATTTAAATTAATATTTGAACTCACACAAATATTTTATCTCTCATAAATTAATTTTGAATCATATCCAAAATTAAACATATAAATAAAGTTTAATTAAAATATAAACTTTATATTATAATGTATCACCATACATTATATTAATTTTCAAAGTAAATTTGAACATTTCAAATAACAAGCAATATAAATAAATCTCATTACCCTTTAGGAGTTAGGAAAGAGATTTAATGGACCTATAGATCAGAAACTACAACAATATGAGATTAATTCGCTAAACTCAGTAACCACATTAATCAATATTCATTAACTACGTATACACTCTACTAAAGACTCACAACTGAACTCTTCTCACTGTAAATATATTTATGTGTCCATGGATAGACAAATAACAATAAGTTAGTCATTCACAAGTATTCGTAAAACCAGCTAGATCAAATTACCTTTTTACCCTTAGGTTACTTCTAGTCCTTAAATAATACTGCTCCTCTAATGAACAACCTATTTATGGTCCAACCACTAAACATAAACCCTCTCGTGCCATAGAGAAGGTAGGACCCTTTGTTTAAGTCTCGAAGACACCATTTAAGGAAACATTCATCTACTTACCCTAAAGTCGGAAAGGAGTGAATTCTATCTTGTGTGATTATGTTTCCAGTTCTCCACTCGATCCTGTCCCCAAAGTGATAAGCATATTGAGTTAACAATCTGGCCACTCTCACCCGTACAAATCAAAGGGCAAGAGTTTGTAATACACTCAAGATTAAGACTAAGTTACCTAGGCCATCTTAATGAAATAGAAACCTAACTAGTTAACTGAGTTACATCTAATGGTTACTATTTCGTGGTTCGATCTCATGCAAACTCATTGCATAAGATACACTCACTAACATGTCACTTACACGAATGCATTGGATCATTGTGTTTGTCTCAAATATAAAATGAGTCATATTCATATAGTGTGTTGCCAGGATAATGTACTCAATCTTATCCCTATACTATAGACCCTTTAAGCTGTATCTCAAACATTGATTCCTGTATTTCTCTACATGTTGTTCAAGACTCATTAAACAACTTAGAATGCTAGTTTATTCGATTTAGGTTATTAAGACAAAACTAATAATATAATTAATAATATTTATTGAAATTATAATAATAACATAATTAATAACGATCAACATATTATATTTACTATTTACGAGTTTTAGGACATAAAATCCAACAAATTTAATGTTATAGAAATGTTTAATAGCGTTAGTAAAAATGCTATTGGAATTTTTTGTTTTAAAAAGAGAATGTTTAAACTTTCTTTAGCATATGTAGACATGTTATTAAAAATTTTGAACTTTTTAATATCATTTTTTTACCATAATAGAAACAAGTTATAAATACTTCATCTTTTATTGCATAATTTTAATGTTATTGATATCTCTATAGAAGTAAAAAGAAAGTTTTAGAATTCGTTTAAAATATCAGGTAAAATCAAATCACGCATTTCAAGCACACACGCACACATACACACGAACAAATATGTAATCAATTCACATTTCATCCACACCTCAAATCATAATTTTAAACAACAAAACATTCAAATTACTAAGATGCAAAAAGAAAACAAAGCACTATATTCATCCAAAAGTGTTTGACAAAGTCATCTTACCTAATGGAATAAGTTGAGAATTCTTAAACCATATAAAACAAGAACATAAAACAGGTCTTCTCCTAACTTTGGAAATATAATAGAACCCCAAGGTAGGAATTAAGACCTGTGTATTTCTAACTGTGATAAAATATTTTTTTTATCAACGGTTAACAGTCACTAAAAGTGTTACTTATCAATTGCATGAAATGTGAGGGACAACAACTTCCAAGTTAAAATACCGTTTGACGTTTCTAATAAAAAGTGAGCAAAACCAAAGTTTTTATATATATATATATATATATATAAAATAAACATATTTTTCCAACTATAAAAAATGTTTCACATCCATAATAGAAATTTGGTAAAAGTAGTATATTTTTGGTTTTCATTTTAAAAAAATAGTAAATTTTTTTTATAACATCTCCTATTTGTGTGAGATTGATCATTGAGATTTCTTAAAATATTAAAATATTTCAAATTATCGATTGGTTTGGATTTTCCTGATGCATCTAGCCAGACAATTAGATGGGGATTCTTCAAATTTTCAAATATTTCCAAAATCTTATTTATTTTTTTTATCTTTTTTTAAAAATTATTTAAATCTTCCCAAATGTGTGAACTAATTTTTGCTAATTTTCACAACTAGTTTAATTTACCATTTATTTCTTTTCCCATTCTCTCTCTTCTTCAACCATGTAGGATTCAAATCTTAACTAATATAGGGTAAAAACATGTTTCATTAAGCTGAAACCGCATAAACCGAATCGAATTAATTCAACTTTTTTATTGGATTGAATTGGTATTAATTCTTGTTCAATCATCACGTACCTCCGCTCTTATGATATTTGATCCTCTTTCCTTAATTTTGCATTTCTCTCATTTTTGACCTCAATGTTCACCCATGGCTTCCCTCAAACTTTCTCTCCTTTACATTCTTTTGATTCCATTAACTTCCATTTTTCAGTCAAATCTTAACTAATCTAAGGTGGAAGAAGAGAATAATGGAGAAAAAGAAAAATCTAATTTACGATAAATAGTTGTGGAAAAATTGGCAAAATAGTTAAGATTTGAGAATGTTTGAATAATTTTTTTTGAAAACATAAAAAATTTAAATATGATTTAGAAATATTATGAGAAGTGGTTGAATTCTGGTAAAAAATGCACTAAGAAAATTTTAGTATTTTAGGAAAATATCGATGTCTATCGCCCTCGAGATTGACCAAGAAAAATAATTTTATTAAATTTTAAAAAGTGTGTTGGTTCGAAAAACTAAAACTAAAAGCGTCACACTTTTTACCAATTTCCCATTTAGAATCTAAGTAAATGAAACCTGAAAAATTGAAAGTAGTAAATACCTTATAGTTAGATCAATAGCAAGTAACTATGTGTATAACTAGAGCAAATAATGCACACAGAGACAGACCAACTTTGGTAACCCAGTTCGGCCAATCTGCCTACATTTGGG
>JBBPDI010078903.1:0-14431 GCA_037974545.1 Cucumis variabilis | reverse complement strand
TCAAGGACCACTTACAAGTTGTTACTAGGTCGTCCTTGGATTCATGAAAATGGAGTAGTAACTTCAACACTACATCAATGCTTTAAATTTTATCAAGACGGTGTAAAGAAGGTTGAAGCCGACTCTAATTTGTTCTCAAAGGCTGAGTCTCACTTTGCATATGCAAAGTTTTATTCAAAGAATAATAATATCTTAGAAGTTTTGCCTGTAGAAACTCCTCTTATAAAAGAAGAAGATAATTCACAGTTGAAATCACTTGCAAACGCACAACCACATGAACGCTAAAAAGAGTGAACCATACACTAGCAGAACAAAAGGTATGATCTTGAAGGATCAAAAGACTACAAATCCATCAGTTTTGCGCTATGTCCCTCTGTCGAGGCGCAAGAAAGGCAAATCACCATTCGTGGAGTCTCCAAAAAGTTTGAAAGTTGGTGACATTGAAGTCTTAAAAGAAAGTTTCACTACACCACTAACTAAGATAACGAAGCAAGAGGTAAACATAGACCTGATGGAAGCAAACTTGCCCCAAAGGAGAACGAAAGATGAATTCGACCCCAAGGCTAACAAATTGATGGCGAAAATAGGTTATGACTTCATAGCTCACACCGAGTTCAAAAACTTGAAAATTCATGACCGACCCGAGCTCTCCTCAACTCAAAAAAAGCTTTTATAAGAAGGACATGTTATACTCGTGTCGAGAAAAGGACTTGGATACAAGTTGCCAGAATCGATCCATATAACTAAAAAGGAGAAGGAAAGAGTAGTTGATAGTAATCATATAACCATAGAGGAGGTTGACGGTACGGATGAAAAAGAAGACGACAATCAAAGAACCTCAGCATTTGATCGAATTAGACCACCTGTTACACGCCCCCTAGTATTTGAAAGACTAAGCATGACAGAGGTAGAAAGAGAAAGTCATCAGTCAGCATCGAGCCTTGAGCGACGTTCGATCTTTTAAAGGCTAACTATGACTTCCATAAAGGAGAAAAGCACGTGTCAGGCCTCGATAGCTATAAGACCATCAGCCTTTGAAAGGCTAGGTGTGTCTAAAAAGAAAAATGTACAAGCATCTCGTACTCTAATTTTTAATCATCTCGGGGATTGAGGCTCACATGTCAACATTAGTTCCAACATGGATACAAAGAAGAAGGAACCAATATCTCATACGTCAGTTTGGCGTTGAATTAAGCATACAGGCATCGAGAATTATTGTAGTAAGGGGTTTCCTTGCGAGACAAAAGGAGAGGGAGAAATTCATAGCAATGTTCCTTCTCGAATGAAAAGAAAAACCTTCGTTACTCTCAATACAAGTTAAGGTTCATTGAAGGTAAAAAGACATAATGTTATACTAACAAATCCTGAAAAGGAAGAGTAAGAACAAGGGGAAGGTGAAACTTCATGTCATCACATCACCATTATTGAGGAATCAAAGACAAAAACTCATGAAGAAGACGCAGAAGATGCCCCACAGAGTTTAGAGGATGGTGGCCAATCTACTGTAGATGAGTTAAAAGAGGTGAACGAGGAACCATGTCCGACTTTCATTAGTGCCTTCCTCTCTAATGAGAAGGAGAATAAATACATGAGTTTGCTCACCGAATACAAGGACATCTTTGACCTTGCTTGGTCGTACAAGGAGATGCCAGAACTTGATCCAAAAGTAGCAGTCCATCATCTTGCAATCAAACCAGGATATCAGCCGATTAAACAAGCTCAACGACATTTTCGATCGAAGCTTATTCCTCGAATCGAAATAGAAGTCAACAAGTTGATTGAAGCAAGATTCATTCGCGAGGTCAAATATCCAACGTGGATAGCAAACATTGTCCCTGTTAGAAAAAAAAACGGATGGCTTCGCGTTTGTGTAGATTTTTGCAACCTGAATGATGCATGCCCTAAAGATGATTTTCCTTTGCCCATCACAGAAATCATGGTTGATGCAACTATTGGACACGAGGCATTGTCATTTATGGATGGGTTGTTTGGATATAATCAAATACGAATGGCGCTCTCAGATGAAGAAATGACAACTTTCAAAACTCCAAAGGAAATATACTGTTACAAGGTGATGCCCTTTGGATTAAAAAATCTCGGTGCTACTTATCAACGTGCCATGCAGAAAGTGTTTGATGATATGTTTCATAAGTATGTCGAATGTTATGTTGATGACCTTGTAGTCAAATCAAAGAGACGACAAGACCATTTGAAGGATCTAAGAGTTGTTTTTGACCGCTTACGAAAATATCAGTTAAGGATGAACCCTCTCAAGTGTGCGTTTGGTGTGACTTCAGGAAAGTTCCTTGGTTTCTTTGTAAGGCATTGAGGGATCAAAATAGACCAGTCTAAGATTGATGTCATTCAGAAGATGCCAAGACCTAAGAGTTTTCATGACCTAACATCTGAAGGTTCATCTCTAACCTGACCGATCGATGTCAACCTTTTCAAAAGTTGATGAGAAAATGAGAAAATTTTGTGTGAGATGAGCCTTGTCAGAATGCTTTTGATAGCATAAAGAAATACGTACTTACTCCCCCAATGCTGAGAGCTCCAGTACCTGGCAAGCCATTAATACTGAACATTGCTACACAAGAAAGGTCCTTAAGAGCATTACTGGCACAAGAGGACGAAAAGGGAAAGGAGTTTGCTCTCTACTATTTAAGCAGAACGTTAGTTGGGGCTGAAGTTAACTATTCTCCCATCGAGAAGATGTGTATCGCACTTTTCTTTGCCATTGATAAATTGAGGCATTATATGTAGGCCTTCACGGTTCATCTAGTGGCAAAAGTAAATCCTATAAAGTATGTTCTGTCTAGGCCAATCATCTTTAAACGCTTAGCCAAATGGGCAGTTCTACTCCAACAATGTCTATATTTCTCAAAAGGTGATAAAAGGGCAAGCATTAGCAGACTTTTTAGTAGATCCAATTCTTTCGGATTGGAAGTTATGTGAAGACCTGCCAGACAATGAGGTTTTCTTTATGGAGGTTATAGAACCTTAGGCTATGTACTTCGATGGTACAGCGCGACGAAATGGTGCGGGGGCAGACATCATTCTCATTTCTCCTGAGAAGCATATATTGCCTTATAGCTTTGTACTTATTGAACTGTGTTTAAACAATGTGGCTGAATATCAGGCTTTGATAATTGGCCTTCAAATGGCATTGGAAATTGAAGTACCATTCATAGAGATTTATTGCGATTCAAAGTTGATAATCAATCAACTCTCGCTCCAGTATGATGTGAAACATGAAAACTTGAAGCCATATTTCGCATATGCTCAATAATTGATAGGAAGGTTCAATAGTGTGATGCTAGAACATGTCCCTAGAGTAGAAAATAAGAGGGCGGACGCATTGGCGAAGTTAGCCATTTCCTTGATGATGTCAGATGATGTAACTCTGAACATACCACTCTATCAATGATGAATTATGCCTCCAGTTATGTCTGAATGTCAGGAAGTAAACGTGACAACATTTCATTTGATTGATGAAGAAGATTGGCGTCAACCCATCATAGAGTATCTTGAACATGGAAAGCTTCCAAAGGATTCCCGTCATAAAACTAAGGTTCGAAGAAGAGTTGTGTACTTCATTTACTACAAGGGAACCTTATATCGTCATTCTCTTGAAAGGCTTTTTCTTCGATGCCTTGGAAAGGAAGAGTCGATAAAAGCTCTAAAGGAAGCACATGTAGGTATTTGTGGAGCACATCAATATGGACCAAAGCTTCAATTCCAACTAAGAAGAATAGGCTACTACTGGCCTAAGATGATCCAAGACTCAATAGACTATGCAAAGAAGTGTGAAGCTTGTCAATACCATGCAAACTTTATACACCAGCCTCTGAGCCTCTTCATCCAACTATGGCTTCTTGGCCATTCAAGGCTTGGAGACTCAATCTGGTTGACCCCATTACAACAAAATCATTGGCAGGACAATTTATATACTTCCAGCAACATACTATTTTTCAAGCTGGGCTGAGGCCATTCCCTTGAGAGAAGCCAAGAAGGAAAACGTGGCAGACTTCATTCGAACACACATCATCTATCGATATGGTATCCCACACCGAATTGTGATAGATAATGGAAGGCAATTCTCCAATAGAATGGTAGACAAGTTATGTGAAAGATTCAAGTTCAAGCAATACAAGTCATCCTGTACAACGCAGCTGCGAATGGACTAGCAGAAACATTAAATAAAATGTTGTGCAATCTTTTAAAGAAAATTGTCTCCAAGTCAAAGAGGGATTGACAAGAAAGGATCGGTGAGGCATTATGGGCTTATCGAACTACTCATCGCACTCCTATAGAGGTTACATCGTATTCGCTTGTTTACGGTGTAGAGGTTGTCCTTCCTCTTAAGAGGGAAATTCCATCGCTAAGAATGACAGTACAAGAGGGACTGACTACAAAAGATAATGTGAAGTTGCGTCTTCAAAAGCTAGAAGCACTTGATGAAAAGTGATTAGTGGCTCAACAATCATTCGAATGTTATCAAGCGAGAATGTCCAAAGCTTTTGATAAGCACATTAGACCTCGCTCTTTTCAAGTCGGTGATCTAGTACTTGCTGTAAGAAGAGCAATCATCACAATAAGGCACACAGGAAATAAGTTCACACCTAAATGGGATGGACCCTACATTATCAAAAAAGTTTATACAAATGGCCCACACAAGATCGTTGATCACGACGGACTACGAATTGACCCAATCAACGGCAAATTTCTTAAGAAATTTTATGCTCAATCTTGTTACAAAAAAAAAGTTGAACTACGTTACGACTTGATTCCTATATTATAAATGGTATGTAGACAGCTTAAAGGAAATTTTAAGTCCAGTCCAGAAAAAAAAAAGTTGAACTACGTTATGACTTGATCCCTGTATTATAAAAAGGTACGTAGACAACTTAAAAGAAACTTTAAGTCCAGTCCAGCAAAAAAAAAAGTTAAACTACATTATGACTTGATCCCTATATTATAAAAGGGTACGTAGGCAGCTTAAAGGAAACTTTAAGTCCAATCCAGTAAAAAAAATTGAACTACATTATGACTTGATCTCTATGTTATAAAAAGGGTACGTAGGCACCTTAAAGTTTACTTTAAGTTCAGTCGCACAAAAAAAAAAGGTATTATGCTTCATCATGATGATGTAATCTCAACAGAAAATGAAATTTATGAGCAGTTACAACATAAAAGAAATGGGGCAAAGTCAAAGTAACGAGTTCTACCTTTTCTTCTAAGTGTTACGACTAAGAGAATCTTCTTCTTCCATGTGTTACAATCGAAAGGATTCATCTTCATCTTCTCCCACATGTTACAGCCGAAAAGAGTCATCTTCATCTTTTCTCATATGTCGCAGCCAAAAGGATTCATCATCATTTTCGCCCACGTGTTGCAGATGAGAGGATTCATCTCCATCTTCTCTCATGTATTACAGCCGAGAGGATTTATCATCTTCTTCATCTTCAATATGTTGTAGTCGAGAAGATCATCATTTTCATCTTCTCTATGTACCGACCGAAAGGATCATCATCTTAATCTTCAATGTGTTGCACCCAAGAGAATCATCATCTTCATCTTCAATGTGTTGTAGCCGAAAAGATCATCATCTTCTCCATCTCCTTTGTGTTGCACCTGAAAAGATCATCATCTTCAACTTCAATGTGTTGCAGATGAGAAAATCATCATTTACACCTCTGACGTGCTGTAGTCCTCATCATCTACATCTTTGACATGTGATCTTCATCTGCTTCTTCAACGTGTTGTAGTTGTCATCATCTATATCTTCAACATGTCGTAACCGATAGGATCTCCATCTCCATCTTTGATCTGCTGCAGCCAAGAGGATCTCATCACATATTCATCTTCAATGCGTTACAATCAAAGCAGTTGGACGCCATAATAGAGTTGCATTGTCTATCATGTACAAACCCAAGAAGTCAAAGGAGCAGTGGACTCTATGATAGAGTTACATCATCTATCATATACAAACCCAAGAAGCTCTAAGAAGTAGTGGACGCCATGATAAAGTTGCATCGTCTATCATGTACAAACTCAAAAAGCTCCAAAAAGCAGTGGGCGCCATAATAGAGTTGTATCGTCTATCATGTACAAATTCAAGAAGCTACAGCAGTAGTGAACGCCATGATAGAATTGCATCGTCTATTATGTACAAACCTAAGAAGCTCCAAGAAGCAGTGGGCGCCATGATAGAGTTACATCGTCTATCATGTACAAACCCAAGAAGCTCCAAAAGCAGTGGCCACCATGATAGAGTTGCATCGTCTATCATGTACAAACCCAAGAAGCTTCAATAGCAGTGAGCTCCATGATAGAGTTGTATCGTCTATCATGTACAAACCCAAGAAGCTCCAAGAAGTAGTGGACGCCATGATAGAGTTGCATCTTCTATCATGTACAAACTCAAGAAGCTTCAAGAAGCAATTGACGCCATGATAGAGTTGCATCATCTATCATGTACAAATCCAAGATGCTCCAAGAAGCAGTGGGCACAATGATGAGTTGCATCATTTATCATGTACAAACCCAAAAAACTTCAGAAGCAGTGGGCGCCATGATAGAGTTGCATCTATTGGGATTTATATCCTAAAAGTCGTAAATTGTAAATATAATCCATTGATCGTTAATAATAAAGTGTTATTATTGTAATAATTGTTATTGATTTTAATATTACTTTTGTCTTAATAACCCAAATCCAATAAACTAACATCCTAAGCTGTTTAATGAGTCTTGAACAGTATGCAGAGACATACATGGATCAATGTTCGAGATTAGCTTAAAGGGTAATAGTATAGGGATAAGGTTGAGTACTTTATCCTGGTAACACTATAGATACGGCTCACTTTGTATTTGATACAAACGCAATGATCCAACGCATTCGTGTAGTTGACACGCAAGTGAGGATATCTTATGCAATGAGTTTGCATAAGATCGGACCACGAAATAGTAACCACTAGATGTAACTCCGCTAACTAGTTAGGTTTCTATTTCACTAGGATGACTTAGGGAACTTAGTCTTAATCCTGAGTGTGTTATGAACTCCTGTTCACTAGGGATTGTCCTTTGATTTGTATGGGTGAGAGTGGCCAGATCGCTAACTCAATAAGTTTATCATTTTGGGGACAAGATCGAGTGGGAAGCTGGGAACATAATTACACAAGATGGAATTTACTCCTTTCCTACTTTAGGGTAAGTAGATGAGTGTTTCCTTAAATGGTGTCTCCAGGTCTTGAACAAAGGGCCCTACCCTCTCTATGGAACGAGAGAGGTTTCTGTTTATTGATAGGACCATAAACAGGTTGTTCATTGGAGGAGCACTGGTATTTGAGGATTAGAGGTAACCCAGGGGTAAAACGGTAAGTTGACCCAGCTGGTGTTACGAACACTCGTGAAAGACTAACTTACTGTTATTGGTCTATATCCGTGGACACAAAAATATTACAGCGAAAAGAGTTCAACTGTAAGTCTTTAGTGGAGTGTAAGCTTCTGATCTTGAGTTTTTCGATCCAGAGCTTTCGAACTAAGAGAACTTCTTCTATGAGACAACTTTAAAAGTTTTGATAGGAGGGTTATGGAAGGGTTTACGTTAGAATAACCAGAGTTTAGGGTTTTCTTTGTTATTTAAAGAGCAAAAAGTAATCATTACATCGATCACGTCAAATAAATGCATCTGACACAAAGTTGACGCGTCTCTTCAAGACCCTAAGTGATCGTTGAGTGATGAGAACATTTCGGCTCTCTTACAATGTGCACATTTCCCTAGGCAATTTAAATTTATAATGATGAAAATTTGATGCTTATTTTGTAAAAAGTCCATCTCGCGTAAGGGTTCTTTGCTTACCCTGTAAGCACAAAACATTATAACCTATGCTACAAAGCGATAAAGAAAGTAGTAAAGAAAGCAAATAACGGAAATAAAAATGGTGAAAAAGGATAAAAGAAAATAAAGGGATAGAGATCAAAATAATATGTTTTGCATAATTAATATGATCTTGTAATAGAATATAAAACGCATTTATTCGTTAAGGTAATGTTATTGAGGCATTTTACAGGTAATTTGTTGATCGTATGTCGCGTTGATCACTTCAAGATACACCTTGTGTCTTTGTCCATTTACCTTAAACACATTGGTCTTGTCTAACGAAGTGATCTCCACAGCACCAAGCAGAAAGACTTGTTTGACCACACATGGTCCAGATCATCATGAACGTAGTTTACCCAAAAATAGTTGCAATCATAGTCTCGAATTAAAGAGTAACACTTTCTATCCAACACTAAATTCGCATCTACGAATATGACGATCACGCCATGCCTTTGTCTTTTCCTTATAAATTTTTATCTCATTTGCTTGAGAACGCCGCTCTTAAAGCTCATGTAACTGTAGTAACCTTGTTTCTCTTGTGACATTGTGGTCGAAGTTTAACTTTCTACACGCTCATAACGCTTGTGTTCCAAGTCTAGTGGTTAGTGGCATGTTTTCCCAAAGACTAGTGCTTAAGGAGACATTCCAAGCAGAGCCTTATACGCAATGCGATAAGTCCATAATATGGAATCCAGATCATTCGTCCAATCCTTGCGGGATGAGTTCACCATTTTTTCCAATATTTTCTTCATCTCGCTGTTGGATACTTCTACCTGCCTGTTTATCTAAGGGTGGTAGGCAGTGGCAATTTTATGGGTGATATTGTACTTCATGAGTAGTTTAGCCATGATGCAGTTAATGAAATGACAACCTTCATCGCTGATAAGGGCTCTAGGGCTCTCAAATTGCACGAAGATGTTTTCATAAAAAACTTGGTTATTGTAATCACATCATTATTCGCGCAAGAGATTGATTCAACCACTTTGAGACAATATACAACCAACAAGATGTAAATGTGACCATCAGACTGAGGAAATGCTCCCAAAAACTCATTCCCCACACATCGAAGAGTTCAATTTCTAAGATAGACTTCTGGGGCATTTCATCACAAAGCAACATGTTTCTTGTCCTCTGGCACCAGTCATACTTGACCACAAAGTTCTTCACATATTGAAAAGAGTGGGCTAAAAATAACCACTCTATAAGACTTAGTAGTCATTCTCTGTACACCAAGGTGCCCTCCATAGGGTGTTTCAATTCATGAAATTTGGCGATTATATCAGTTGTTTCATTTTCAGGGACATACCGCCTTAAGATTTGATCTGGCCCCAATTTATAAAGGAAGGGTTCATCCCATATGTAAAAGCGGCATTCATGAAACAATTTCTTTCTCTGCTGATTGTTGAAGTCTTGCGACCATGTTTTACACACCAAATAGTTGACTGTTTGCATACCAGGGTTTTTTTACTTCAACACTAAAAAGTTGTTCATCTGGAAACCCATCTTCAATATCCTTCTTCTCATGTTGATATGTTTCATTTTGAAGATGCGATAAGTGATATGTAACTTGGTTTTTGGTGCCTCAGTGGTCTACAATCTCTAAATCAAATTTATGGAGCAATAAAATCCATCTGATTTGTAATAGTTTGTCATCTTTCTTCGCCATGAGATATCTGATCGAAGAATGATTAGAATGCATCGTAACTTTGGAGCCCAGAATGTAGCTCCTGAACTTTTTTATCGCAAGTATTACGGTGGGCAACTTCTTCTCAGTGGTTGTTTCCTTGAGCTTCATTAAGGGTTTTACTCGTGTAGTAGATAGGATGGATCACTTTGTTCCTCTTTTGACATAGCATAGCCCCTACCGCTACATTACTTGCATCACAAATGAATTTAAATGGTTGTGACCAATTTTGTGTGATGAGGACAGGTGTTGAGGTCAATGCTTCTTTTATAGTTTGAAACGGCTGGTTGAATCTCTTATCAAAGACATATAGTTGATCAACACATAAAAGGTTACTACGAGGTTTGGCAATTCGAGAAAATTCTTGAATGAATCTTCTATAAAATCCTACATGACTCAGAAAGCTCCTCAAAGGCTTGACATCGTTCTGTGGTGGTAGTTTTCTAATAACATCAATCTTTGCAAGGTCCACTGTTAGTCTTGCAAGGGAGATATTGTGCTCAAGCTCAATTCCCTCTCTAACATGAAGTGACACTTCTCCTAGTTCATAACGTGTCTCTTCACATTTCTCTAACACTTCTTCTAAGTTGTCCAGACATTCCTTGAAAGATTCCCCAAATACTGAGGAATCGTGCATGAATATTTCCATTGACCTCTCCAAGAAGTCTGGAAAGATAGCCATCATGGACCTTTGAAATGTCCTTGGTGCATTGCATAACCCAAAAGTCATTCGGAAAAACGTAAATGTACCATAAAGACATGTGAACATGATTTTTTACTGATCCTCCAATGAAATTATGATCTGATTGTACCCCAAGTAACCATCTAGAAAGTAATAATACTCTCTTCCTACAATCTTGTCCAACATTTGGTCGATAAAAGGTAGGGGAAGTGATCTTTCTTTGTCAATGCATTCAGCTTACGATAGTCCATACATATCCTCCACCACGTGACTGTTTGCGTTGGAATTAGTTCATTTTGCTCATTCGTGACAACATTTATTCCTCCTTTCTTGGGGACACATTAGACTGGGCTAACTCATTCACTATCTTTGATTGGATAGATAACTCCCACGTCCAACCATTTGATAATTTACTTTTTAACAACTTCTTTCATTGTAAGGTTCAATCGTCTCTGAAACTGAACAGTGCTCATGTAACCCTTTTCCAATCTGATCTTATGCATGCAATAGGATGGTCATTCTCTCCCAAGTATGCATACTTCAGATGGTCAGGTAGAGGCTTGAGCTTTAGTTTTAGTCGTTCTTCAATTGATAGCTTCGTCTTCTTCTCGCCTTTGATTAGAAAATCCAAAGGTTCAAACTTCTTTTCATCAGATACGGCGTTAACTTTTTCTAGTGTATAATCTGGTTCATCTTCTTCTAGGAATTCTTTAGCTCTGAACAGTTCGATGTAAGCTTCTTCCTCGCAATAGTCTCATCCAAAGCATTCTATTGTGTTGTAATTTTCAACATCTGTGATAAATTTCATTACGTTGTAAAACGTTGAATTTGATCTACTCATCATTAAAATACATTGTTAATTCCCCATTGTAGACGTCTATGAGAGCCCGACTAGTTGACAGGAATGGTTGTCAAAAAATAATAGGCACCTTTTGATCAACTTCGTAATAAAAACAACAAAGTCTGCGGGCAATACAAAGTTGTCCATCTTTACCAAAACATCTTCAATTCTTCCTCCTGGCTTGGCAGTGGATCTATTTGTGAATTGGAGCCTCATGACAGTTGGTTGCACCTTACATATCCCTATTCCTTGAAAATAGAAAGAGATATCAAAGTAATGCTTGCCCCAAGATGCATAGAGCACGACCCAAGTCTATTATGCCTATCTAATAGGGGACAATGAAGCTTCCAAGATCTGTCATCTTCTTTGGTACCCCCTTCTTGAAAACGTCCCTTGTTGCTTGCATTAGAGCTAGTATTTTAAATTCATTATCCATCCTCTTCTTCACCAAAATGTCTTTTAGAAACTTGACGTAGGCAGGCATTTGCTCTAATGCATCAACAAATGGAATATTGTTGTTCTCCTTGCCTAGCATGCTCCACTTCCTTGTTAGGTACGTTTTTATTCTATAAGGAAGAATCATCATTATTTAAAGAGAAGTTTAAAGATTTGGAAGTGTTACTTGTGCTGCCAATCTCGATAGTAGAAGTGGAAGTAGAAATTTGACATTCAGACTCTGGTTCATGGACAGACACTGCTTGGCACTTTTCTTTTCCTGATCCACTGCTTCATTTGGTGTTTCTGTATTACTAGGAAGGGACCCCTTCGATCTTCTGGAGATATCATATGTGAGTTATCCTAGTTGTGACTCTAGATTCTTAATGGATGAGGCTTTGTTCTGTAGAAGAGCATCATTCCTCTCTATGTATTCATGAAATAGGGTCTCCATTGGTGATAATGAGGAGAAAGATTGGGTAGGATTGTTATAGATGTGGTCACGCTACATTGGTTGTTGTGGTCTTTCGTGGTATTGTCTTTGGCAGTAGCTAGATGCTTCTCCTTTGTAATTTAATTGACCACTCTGTCACTGTTGAACATTTTGCCCCTGACCACCCCAACTAAAATTTGGATCATCTCTCCATCCTTCATTGTATGCGTTGGAGTAAGGATCATTTCTTATGTATGCAAAATTATCTATGTTCAAGGGCACGCATCAACACTATGGGATCCATCACATCTGATACATCCTACTTCAATCACTGGTTGTATTGGGTGAATAGAGCTTCCCACAACATTGACTTATGATAGGACCGACCATGTAATAAAGGATTTTATTCATCTCTGTTACTTGTCCCTACAATGCCACAATCGCAGTCCTATCTACCCCTTCATCTATTCTTCCATTATCTGTTCTACATCCCCTAATATCACTTCACGATCCAAAGCTGTCATCTCTCTATTCTTGACTGTTGTTGGCCATAGCATTCAGCATTGTTTTAATCTAAATGTAGGATGATCTAATATCTCACCTGTGAACACAGCATCAATAGATTGATGTGTATCCCTACTTAGCTCAAAGTAAAATTGTTCCATCAGAATACATTCAAGGATGCTGTGGTGAGGGAATCTCTTTATCATTCTCTTGAATCTCCCCATGCATCTATCAGATTCTCACCATCTCTCTGTTCGAAAGTCATCAGGTCCTGCCTTCTTCTCGCATTCTCAATAGGTGGAAAGAATTTCTTCATAAATTTTTCAATCAAGTTGTCCCATGTTGTTTCTCTTTCTTCCAAAAAATTGGGCCCATTGTTTAGCTTCATCACATAATGTGAGCAGAAATATGGCTAAACGCAGTTCCTCTAGTGATTTTCCTAGCATATTAAATGATGAACAGATAAAATAGAAGTTTTTTATATGCTCACGAGGATCTTCACTCGGGTACCCCCCAAATTGTCCAGTGTTTTGGATCATTTGAAGCATTACCGGCTTGATTTTGAACTATGAGTTTTCTTCAAATTCTGGATAAGCGATACCTGGATTAAAAGCATAGAGCTTTAGTGATGCATATGATATGATGGAGCGATCTAGATCATTCGCTAAGTATATGAGATTCTGTTTTGGGACATTCTGGATGGCATGGTCATTGTTCTTTTAATTGGCCATGTTTGCTTGATTTCTCATTTGCCTTTATCTACGATTCCTTCGAAATGGTCGTTCAATCTTAGGGTCAAGTTAGAATTTAGGTTGTTTGCACTCATTCATTAACTTGTTCGTGAGATTTTCAGCTAAAGTACGTGATTCAGCTGAAATTGAACTTCTACATAATTTAACATACAATTAAGTTAAATAAGGAAAACTGTAAAATTTCCCGACAATAGTGCCAAAAACTTGCTTGTTCCATTTTTTTTTGTTTCACTTATGTGCAATGGACTCGAGTATGACTTCGTATATTTAACATGAGAGACTCTATTTGAGCGATTATTAGGTGACTAAATAGGATTATGCGATCAAAGGTGCATTCCTATTTATGCGTTGCTAAACTGATGGGAATAAACATTATCGCACAAGTTTTCCTCTCTCACCCAAGTATAAGTGAAGAGAGGTTTCCTAGTAAGTCCAGGGTCAAACACAGGAAATTTAAGCTTCTAATTTATCTTATCGCGTACTATATCATGCGGTATAATTGGTTGTAGATAGGTGGGGTGGAACTTAGTCTTGGTAGTTTCACATCTGTGTAATGCAATTCCAATGCGTCACAAAGTAAGCCCATTGCGCGTAATGTGATCATCTTATCTTTCTATATTACATGCTTAATTCTAGGGGATAAGTCATGTGGTATGATCATAGCATGCGAATGCTCACTATATCACTCTTTATCACGTAGTAGCTAAGTCCTCATTGAATACAAGTTTTCCTACTATTAGCCCAAGTGCAAGCTAACAGTAGGTTTCACAACAAGAAATAACACATACTATAGCTAACGTAAAAGGCTATAATAGACTTTTTATAGCCTTTTTTGAAAGTTCTGACAGCTTATGTTATTAAAAGTGGGGCTTTTTATAGCGTTTTTATGAAGCTATAACGAGTGATATCGTAGAGTATGAAGATATAGTTTATATACATTGCTATAAAAACATTTGATAGTGTTTTCCATTAGAGCTATAATAAGTTTATATAGATTAAATAATGTGTTATCTTTGACATATAATAGCATTTTTTGACGCTATAATATAGTATTTATAGCTATAAGATTAAGCTATAATATAGTACTTGTAGCTTTAATATTAAGGGGTATTTTTAAAAATAGCAAAATAAATTTAAATACTTACAAGCTATAGCAAAATTTTAGATTCTATCACTGATAGTCTTCTATCACTATAGCATATCAATGACTATCAATGA
>JBBPDI010078890.1:0-14435 GCA_037974545.1 Cucumis variabilis | reverse complement strand
AGTAATAAAATTGCTTTATAGTTTCATAAGTGGATCTACTTCCATTCATTTCAACGCTTACTCTTTTGTCATATTGGATTGTGTAGACCAACTCAATTCACAGCTTTGGGTGTAGACCAACTCAATACATCCTATCTTTGGTGTAGACCAACTCAATGCCTCTTGTTAGCTAAAGTGGACCAACTCAACACTCTTATTTTTTATGATTACCAACATGCATGCTACCCGAGCCTTTCTTTGTCATATAAACTACTGACTTGTCACTAATCATATTTCTTCTCATCATTAAAATTCGTTCATAACTTAGTTCCTCGATACTTCTTAATGCTATGTGTTGATGATAACTTATAGAAATATAAGTTATTACAGCCCTTTAGGTAGAATAATGAAGTCACAATGCAAGAAAAAGGAAGAAAACGAGTAGCTAAATAAATAAATAAGACAATTAAGCGTTACAAGTAGCAAAAGAGTTTTATAAATGTTTATCATAGTTTTCATATCTTAATGCAGGTTTTTAGGCGAAAAAGAGAAGAGTAACTGTGCAATAAACATCAAGTGAGGAGACACGAGACCACCAAACGATCAGAAGAACATAGCTAGGTGATTCACATCGCTAGATGACAAAATGGTTGACATGAATGTCAGAAAATGATGAAAGTGATATCTTCGACAGGAAGAAACTTTATTAAAGAATTAATAAAGTCCAAATGATGTTAAGTCATATCAATCCTTGCCTATAAATAGAAGGTTGTCTCTTCAAGAAGAAGTGTGCGAAAATTTTGGAAAGGAAGCTCATTTCAGCTTCTAATTTCCTTCTGTGTTTTAGGTGAGAGCTTAGAACAAAGTTGAAAGAAATTCCCCCTTACACTTCCCCTTAGTGTATAGGCAGAAAACTGAGCTAGTGAGTATGAGAAATTATACTCAAAGGCTCGACGCATTTCCTTATACTTCCATTTTTAATTTTTTATATTGTATTTGTAATTTGAACATCACAGCTGAAAGACCTAAAATTTTAATTTTAAATGCAATTTCCTTCTATTTCCATTTTTCCAATTCTTTATCTATTCATATTATTGTTTCTAGGTTAATTTACATATATAGAACAAAACCTAAAAATATTAATAGTCTGTGTAACAAAAAATAAAAGCTTATGAATCCACCATTGTATTTTCATAAATTTTAGATTTGTCTTTAAATATTAGGAGCGATTTATTCCTTTTTCAAATTTTCTTTCTTTTTTTAAACAATTTATTCTTCTTTTTAAATATTCTATTTCATCTTCATCTTCACAATTGTTTCAATATTCTTCTTCATCTTCTTCATATTCGAGAATATCAAGATCGTTTAAATATTGTTTTAAATGATCAACGTGACTGTTTATCATGGTCAACATGATTGTTAGATTTGAAGTTTTTCACGATCATTTACATTGGACTACACAATCGCTTACCATAACCAACATAGTAGTTTAGCATAGTTAAGACGATCATTAGGTTTAAAGTTTTTAACGATCATTTACATTGGACTACATGATCGCTTATCATAACCAACACAATCACTTACCATTACCAACACAACCACTTACCACAATCAACACGAGAAATTTTGGACATATCATAAATCACCACGTTATTTACCAAATTAATGACGAAAATATGAATAATTGAATTTAGGACTAACTAAAAGTTAACATGTGTCCCAAATTGAAATTGAAGACATAAATTGGCAAATCCCAAAGACACCATGTATTTTCATCATGATCATTGGACCAAGTTAATTATTTTGATCCAATTAAATATTATTAATTTGGGTTAGATTTCAATTGAGACCAAAAGTAAGCTTAATTAAGCCCAAATGCTAAATAAGGCCTAAATCCACATGGTCGGGTCTAGGGGATCTGATCCATGGACCAACGAAGCCCAAGACCATAAAGTCCACTAAATAACTCTATAAATAAAAAGTTCTTTTCATTTTAGGGGGGAGGGGTCAGAAATTTTTACTCTAGATAGAATTCTCCCAATAAGTAGAAGACTCAATGGCTCATGAAGACTAAATCACTCTTTCAAGCCCTTTAAAGATACAAATATTCCTCTGAGACTCCAACTTTAAGAATTTCAAGCACTTCGATTCCATACATCAAGCGTACCATTCAACCGAGAGAGTATAAGAGAATCACGAACCACGTCATATCAAATTAACATAAACACAACATAGACACAAGTTAACTCCACGAAACATGTTTTCTCATAAACCTTGTGTGTACAAATTGGCATGCTCAGTGAGACATCTCTACTTCCCATCCCTCTCTCATCATTTTGGTTTTGTGTGTGTGCCTAACTTTTAAGATTTTATTATTTAAAATAGCACTAATTTTAAATTTAAAAACACATGATTCTCTACTGAATATGTTAGAAATTTTAGCTAGATAGTAGATCTAGAAAAACATAATAAAGAAATATACTAATTTAAAATAAAAGTTGTGACAAAAAATAAGGTCTAATGTTATTTTCTTTTCGCATTTCAAGTAAAAAAGAAAAAGTATAATAAAAAAGAATATGTAGGAATTTTTTTTCATTCTACTCATGTATATAATTAAAAAATAATAATAAAAGAATAATAGTTACAAAGAAATAAAAAAAAGTAATATTTACAAAGAAATAAAAGAAGATATTTGTATATGTGATGTCTTGCTTAACATGAGAGAAAATAAGTCTTGTCCCATTGCAATTTCCTCCCCACCTAATTAATGATGCAATTTTCTATATGCACACTTATCTTGTCTTCTCATCTTTCTCATCACAACACATTTTTTCCACCTGACAATGGTTTTGTTGCTTCAAGGAAGTAAGGGGATACTATATATTTATAGAAAATTGCAGAGTGTAGCATTTTAAGAATATGATATAGCAAATATAACACATTGTTTTAGAATTTTGCAAATATGGTAAAATTTTCATTATAAAAGTACTCTTCATCTTAATTTTTTTTTATTCCTAAACTACCATTCAATAACTTATTTTTCTTCATCTTTTTAATGTCCTACTCATTGTTTATTTATTCTCCCACTTTTTAAGGTCCTAATTATTTATTTATTCTTATACGAGAAAAATGATTTATTCTTTATGCTTAATCTTGATTTTAGAATATTAATATTACAATAATTGCAATATGAAATATAATGGTTGTTGATAAGAGTAATTTAACTTCATTTATGATTTTTTTTTACTTTATTCAATGTGTATTTTGAGTTGAATCTAATTTTAAATTTTTTTTTTGTACATTGATTTTGTTTTGGTTTTACTTTGTCTGAGTTTTGTATATCAGTATCGTGGTATACTTATATTATATGTATTAGTTGGTTGATATACTTACTACGTTTTTCATTTTTTTAAATTTTATGCAGTTCATTATAGTATTATTAAGTATATGAATGATATAACTCAGTGTATCAGTATGAAGTATATCAACAATATATTGTTAAAGCATATCGATAAAAGTGAATCATTATAAAGTATATGAATCAAGTTTACAAGTGTATATCAATAGTATATCAAGTATAAGTAGGACTTCAAGCATATCAAGTGTATTTAATCAATCAAATCTAGAAGTGAAGAAAACTAAGAGTATCTACAGTGCATCGGGTGTATCAAACATATCATGTACATCAAATGTATAAAATTTGTTGAGTGTGAAACATAACAAGTTTATTAACGGTGTATCAAACTTATAAGTGAAACATTTAACTGTATCAAACCAATCAAGTGTATCAAGGCCTAAAAGGTATCAAGTGTATCAAGAAGAATTAAGTGTAACGAGGAGTATTATGTGTATCAAGATGTTTTGGGTGTATATCAAAGGTATCAAGTATATCAAAGAGTATCAGGTGCATCAAGTGTATTTATCAAATGTATAAGGTGTATCAAGAAGTATTAGGTGTATCAGACGGATATCATATGTAGCAGACGAGTATCAGGTGTATCAAATGTATATTAGTAATGAGGGAATTTGTGACATTTTACCTCTTTGATGTGTAGGTTGGGCTTTGTTTTTGTCATTTTTGCAAATAATAAAGTATGTGTGCTATGGACTTGATTATTATAACTTGTTTTGCCATTTTTGCAAGTGCCCCTATATTTATGTAATTAAATAAATTGATAAAAAGTGTGGGTTAGAAAACTTTAAAAGACTTTCTTGAATTTATTATCATGCACATAAAAACTCTTCTATTACCCATGCAAAATTAATTAAGGTAATAAAATATTTTTGAATCAAATATTGAGATCATTTAAGAAATAGAGAGGAAGTTAAAATTCATCCCGTATTCATTTATTGAAGTTAAATGACAAAATTGTCATCTAAATAGATAGTAAAAGGGTATAATGAACTAAAAAAATTTCTACACGGAGGAACTTTTATTTATACTACATATTAACTTGAAAACTCTCAAAACTTATTTTACATATGATCCTTTGCTTTTTTTTTTTTTGGAACTATACAAAATTTGAACGAAAAAACTTATACAATTACTTTATATTATAATTATAAAATTAAAGTAAACAAAATTCCATTGCAAAAAATGAAAATAAACAAACATTTGAAGTGAATTACCATGAAAGTTGACATTCATATTTCTTTAGCTTAATCCTTAAGTTAAGCACTCACTACACTCTATATAATTTATATTGCACTTATTGCAGTCTCAAACTTCGAAATAAAATAAAATAAGTCATATAAAACTTTTTAAAAAATACACTCCAAAAAAAACTCATTTAAAATCCAGTTCTCAATTAAATGATTCATATTTTTTTAAAGAAAAAAATTAAATGAAATTTGATATAAAAAAATCATGTTTTCTAAATGAAGTACAAACATATAAAAAAACCTAAAAGAGTATTAGTATTAACCATGTGACTATGAGGTTGTAAATTTAATTAAACTGATAATCTCAAATAACTTTTTTTTGTTAAGATTGCTCATTTTTAATAGACTAGAAAGAACACGTGCTTGCACGTGAAAAGTAAAAATTTAAAATAATGTTTAATTATATGAAAAAATGTAAAAAAAATTTAATTTAAAGTTTAAAATAGTATATAATTTTAATTTTGTTTTTAAAATATTTAAATATTATAAATTGTTAAGTAAAATATTTGTAATTATATAATATAAATAATTTATACAAAATAAAAGAAAATTTAATTACACAACAAAAATTTTAAATTATACATAGTTTAGAAATTAAACATTTTTCATGATATTTTATTTTTTTATTTTTTGTATGAAGTTGATTGATTAAAACATCTCCTTATTCTTTTGTTCGGAAAATTTGTATTATTTTTATTGTAACCATCGACGATTATTGTCTGATAAAATCATAAGACCAATTTTAAAGTATTCTCAAACTGAAATTTTATAAACCATGTCTAAATTGAAGGAACTAAGTTTGTTATTGAATCAATACAAAATTAATAAACTTATAGTGTCGCAACTTAAAAACTATTTATAAACGATATCTTTAGTTTATATATATGCTATTATTAAATCCAAACCTACCAATGATAATGAGGTGACCACATTGGACAATTAGATCTTAGCTAAAGAATATAAAAGACCTATATAACAATATGAGTTTATGAACACACAACTATATAACTACAAAATTATATAAACAAAGAGGAAATTAGTGAGAAACCAAAATATAACAAAATATACTTTTTTTTATTAAAAATAAATTAAAGAAAGAAAGAAAATAAAGAAAAGAAAAGAGTAAAGAATAAAATGATATAAATAAAATCAAATGATGGATAAAGAGGTCTCTCCAATCCAAAATATAATGCTGAGAAACAATCAAGATTTAAATTAATGGAATATACTTGATAGTGTCATCAGAGGTCTCCTTAAACACAAAAGTACCCCTTACTCTATACCAAATTCTCCAATATATGAATTATTTTATTGTGCATAATTTCATTAGATTTTATCTTACATAGAAATATTGAGAGAGAAAATGATTGGAAGTGTGAACATTAGTCACAAGAAAGAAGTTGGGGTATGTGTGGGTGTAGAAGAGAAGAAGAGAAATTTATATGGTTTTAAAACCGAGCTAATGAATGGTCATACATTTTTTTTCTTAATTTAGTTTTGTGTGAAGAGAGTTCAAAGAATTAAAAAGAAATTAATGAATTTAATTAATTGAGAGATAACGAGGGATGTAACCATTAGTTGACAAAGGGTAGATGCATGTATTCATTGAAACCCATAATAATTAGAAAAATCAATAAAGTTAAAAATGTAATTACAATAAAACCAACATAGTTAATAAAAAATCAAACTATGAAAAGGAGAAAATTGGAAAGAAAAAGTTTATCCCTATTGCCACTTTATATATACTATAGATTATATTTTATAATAGATATAAAAATAAAAATAACATGGTGTGCGTTAAATCAAGAGTTGGGGTCTAAATGTTGAAGATGAGATGTTACCTTTGGAAATTTAGTAGCTTGTGTTGGAATTTATGTTCTAAAACTTGTAGTTTGTAGTTTAAACTATATTCTATTAAATAAAATAAAATGGTTATTGAGGACTTATTAGTGAAAAAAGAATATTATAATTTTGAATCCAATAAACTAAGGTCTCGAGGCTATCTAGTGTGGACTTGAACTTTATGTAGAGACATAAATGTAAATCAAGTTCAAGCATATAGCCCAAACGATCTATAGCGTATGAATAAGGTTGAACATCTTATTCTAGAGACACAATAAATGTAGTCCGCTTTGTAGTTAGTATAAATGATGTGATTCTAAATCATTCATGTAGAGACATGGAAGTGGGAGCATCCTATGTAAAGAGTTTACATAAGACTGAAACCATGGAATAATCATTTTTAAGTTATAACACTGTTGACTGTATAAAACTGACTATTTCATTTATTAATGACCTAGATAACTTAATCTTAATCTTGAATTAACTATGAACTTTTGTTCAAATAAAATTATCCTTAGATCTGCATAGGTGAAGGCAGCTCAACAATACTGGTTCAATAAGTCTCTCATTTCAGGGGTAAGACCGGGTGGATGGTTAGGGACATAGAGTACATGGTAGAACTCACTCTTACCTATTTTAGGGTTAATTAGTAGATAGGTTGTTCCCTTGAGGACTGAATCTAATTCTTGAACAAGGGGCTTCACCCTCTCTTGGTGTAACGACTCAACTTTTTATACTAAGTTGAGGTCATTACCATTAAAACAATAAAGACCTTTTTTTATTTAAAATAAAAGAAGATACTAAATTTTAAAAAAGATACTAAATTTTAGAAGAAAAACTTCAAATATTCATTTATAAGTTATAACACACTACAAATTTGGCCTTCTTTGATGTGCTAAACACGTCAGAAAATGTCTACGTTGATGGTCTTTGCCCATTAAGAAAGCCTGACCATCAAGAGAACATGTCATTAAAAACCTTTACTTCTCCTTTTTCTTTTCTCACACTCACCTTAGCTTCGTGCTAATTAGCATTTTTATCTCACACTCACCTTAGCTCCATGCTAATTAGTATCTTTATGATCTTCATCTTTATTTCACACCCACCTTAGCTCCATGCTTCTCCTTTTTCTTTTCTCACACTCACCTTACATCCGTGCTAATTAGCATCATTACCATCTTCATAAAGAGCGCATGGGTGGAAATTTGAATCCGGGATCTCTTGTCCACAGGTACATACAGGTGCCAGTTGCGCTAAGCTCAGCTTCTACAACTTCTACAAATTTTAAAAACCCTAAATTACAAACTTTCAATTCAACTCATTAAAGTTTAACACAATAACTAATTTGATTTTGATAAAGTCAATTATTTCAATCTAATTATAACTACAACAAGTTAACTTTTAAAAAAGTAATATTGTATTATTGATGAATAGAAAGTAATAATTGAAAAAACATAGTAAGGATTTAAGAATATTATTGATGAATATTGTACTTTCTAAGATCGTTAACGAGAGTCCAAATTTTGTGCTTGTGAAAAATAGTTTTTTCTTGATGGGCTTTGCCCACAATCTTATCATAAACCCAAAATAAAAATTTTCCTTGTTGGGCAATGCCCATCAGATATCATTTTTCTTGATAGACCTTGCACATGATCTTTTTTTTTTTAATCTTTGTCCATCATGAAATCCTAGTCCAATCAAGAAATCCAAAACTAATATCTTAATTTTTTTCGATGATGATTATTGCAAATCAAGAAAATTCATCCCTCGATGGACTTTGTCCATCAAGAAAACCTAACTTGATGGGCATTGCCAGTCAACTAATATATTATCTTTGATGTTTATTGTTCATCGAGAAATAACTTTCTTGACATTTGTGGACCATCAACAAAACTAAGGAATCTTTGCCCATCAAGGAAAACAAGAATTCACTTGTTTACGTTTTTTCATATTTCTTTAACAAAATAAGAAGACTTTTTTGACGTACGTGACTGTTAAGATAAACATTGTATCAAGAAAAATATTTTTCTTGATGGTTCTTTGCCATGACCATCAAGAAATCAAAATTTGTGTGTGTCAAGAAAGACCAAATTTGTAACAGTGTAAATAAAGTATGAAGAGATAAAATAATAAATAAAAGACTAATTCAGACCCTATTTAAAATAGAAAGAAAATATCATAAGAGTACTCATGAGTTTTGAAATAAAATATTGTAAATAAAAATACTGAAAACATAAAGACGGAAAGCTATCATAAATTTTCTCCTATGGCAAACCACGATCACTTCTTGCCATTCGCCAACTTTCTTCTACCTCTACCTTTGCCTGAAACATTTAAACATAAAAGAGTAAGTATAAACATATACTCACTAAAAGATTAAGACTAAGTTATCTAGGTCATCCTAGTGAAATAGAAATCTAACTAGTTAACGGAGTTACATCTAGTGGTTACTATTTTGCTGTCCGGTCTTATGCAAACTTATTGCATAGGATACCCTCACTCGCATGTCAACTACATGAACGCATTGGATCATTGCATTTATATCAAATGCAAAGTGAGCCGTATCAATAGTGTTACTAGGATAAGGTACCCAACCTTATCCCTATACTATAGATCCTTTAAGATGATCTTGAACATTGATCCTTGTATGTCTCTACATACTGTTCAAGACTCATTAAACAGCTTTGGATGTTAGTTTATTGGATTTGGGTTTTTAAGACAAAACTAATAATTTAATCAATAACAATTATTACAATAATAACACTTTATTAATAACGGTTAATGGATTATATTTACAATCTACGAGTTTTAGGACATAAATCCCAACAGTAGCCCGAGTGAAGAAGATTCCATCTTCCATCCCCTCTAACATGTATTCCTTTTCTTCTCTTTCCATTTTATTACTTCTTTACATTGTATTTATCTATATTGTACAGTGACTGAATGCCTTTATTCTTTAATACAATGTATATTTATACACTTTTCAATCCATTCATCTTCGCACTGTTCATCTTTCTCTATGTTATTTGCAGTTCAAGTTTATAATGCATTTTTAATATGTAGTCTTTATTTATATTGCTTGTTGTATTAGCGGTGCTACATTCATCACTTGGCCAGTGTATGTTGCCAACTGTCTGAGAGGGTATGTAGCAAGGACATGGCTAATAGAAGTACGAAAAAGTTTCTCAACCTTCTAAGATGAAGTCTCTCATTTGTATCCCAAAAGGTGAACAAATGTGGACAATATTGAATGCGGAGCACTCTGAGTAGTATAAATATATAGGTGCTTTTAGATATACATCACTAAACTAGTCTCAGTTATTTGAATCCTGAAAGGAGACGAAATGTGGCATTTAATGACTATGAGAGAAGCACGTCTTAGTCATGAGATAGCTTAGCGATTTATATCTCATTGAAGTGGTCATATAGCTTAATTGCCTAGTAGTATAAAACATCCCTTCACCCCCTTCTTCACAAGTTAGTGCACGCCCATCCTACACCTCCTTCCTTCTTTCAACCACCTTAAATCACCTTTACAACATCTCTAGGATAGTTAGGTAGTTTCGATTCTTTTTATATTCTTTTAATTCATTTATCATAATGCCTAGCTGATAAGTAGACCCTAGAACTAAGCATTGATAATAATTCCCTGTGTTCGACCTTGGATCACTCAAGTAAACCTATTGTTTCGCTTACACTTGGACAAGCAGTAGGAAAATTGCACTTGCAGACGTAGCAGTAAGTGGTGGAGACATTGGGAGCATTATGCATGCAATGATCATGTCAACTCCCATGGTGAAGAGAATATTGGAGAGTATTTTGCATGCAATGATCCGTAATCAATGACACATCATCACAACACTAAACAAACAAACAAACAACTATTCTACAATAAGTTTAAATACTAAGTATCATGAAACACAATCCTAATTTCAAAACAATCACATTCACAATTCTCACATCTTGGGCGAGAGTTTCATGAAATTAAGGCTTGCATAAACAAAAAAAAAACCCTCAAGCGGATTTTTTACAAGCAGTTACTGCTAAAATGTATTCACTAAATGTGTTGGTGAGAAACCTCATTCTCTAGACACTTTTGTCTAATCTTTCAAATGTTTTATTTTATTTTCCCTCTAGGTAGCGAAGGACATCCAATATTAGACTTGCCAAACTGAATGCCTGTCGTGCCATAATTGTGTCACATCAACTTGTTAGTATTCCCGGTCTATTCGAATAACATGAAGTGTTCTAGGGGAGTTAATCAAGATTATTGTTTTTTAGACTTGTATATTTTTAGTTTTAAGGTACTCTTTATATTTGTAAAAAATGTACTATTTTATTAGAAATCAATGAAGACCTTGATATTTCAAAACGAGTTCTCATCTCGCTTGAAGTTTGATGTTTGTATTCCTCTTATTAAACGTTCTATGTGCTATCTCGTGAAGAGATTCTCATTGAATAATGTCTAGGTGATCATGCCCCCACATGGTCACATGAAGTGATCTTGGGGTGGAACGTGACAAGTTGGTTTTCAAATTGGCTTTGGTCGTAAAAGGCTCCATGCCCTTTTAAGGTGTAGGGCAAAGTTGATATTATTTCAATTTTTTTTAAAAAAAGTTAGTCTTTTATAGAAATGATTTTGGCCATAAATAATCCTCATCTTCTTCATCCATCAAAGAGACACCAAGAAAAAGCCACACATAGAAAAGCCCCAAGGATTTTTTTACACAACCTCTACACATTTTCTTCTTCATCTAAAACTCTAGCCTCTATAGCCACCACTTCTGGCAATCCCCTAAATCTCCTTCCATCTCACTAACTCCCTACCCATGTTAAGAATCCTAACACACAAGAGAAACTTGAACTTAGTTTGAGGTGTATTGACAGGGTCTTTGGTCTAATGATCCACATTTCAAACAAACAAAGTGGGTTTAGTGTGCTATTTCTTCTTCTTCTTCTTCTTATTTTTTTTTTTTAAGCTTTCATGAAAAAATACAAAAAAGTACAAAAAAAACTAAATGATTAAACATTTGGTTATTGTTCTTGTTCTTATTTTTTTGCTTTTCTTTCTCTTATAATTATTTATTTATTATCTTTTGAGTTTTTCTTTTATATATCGCGGAATGATCTCGAATTAAGCGGAAACAAATAGCATATTTCATACGCTATCTCATATTTGCAAAATAAAAAAAAAAGTATCATTTTCTTGATTTACCACCTACTCCAATTTCCTATAAAAGAAAATGTGAGAAAACAACTTGAATTTATATATATATAAACAAAGGGTTTGCCACACTAAACCTAAAATCATTATTAGAGTGAAAGAAATAACATAGGACGGTACAATTGTTTGAAAAGTGACTCTACAAAGATGTTAATATGTGAGAGAAAATTCAAAATCACCTTTATTTTAGATAATGGTCCAAACCTTTATATGAATAAGACGCAAATAATGAAATTAAAAAGAAGAAAAAAAGAAAAAAGAAACGTGTGAATAAGAGAAAGATATAATAAAATTTGACAAAGAAAAGAATAGTGAATTCCCGATCAGGAGTACCTTCATTAATTTTATAAAGACATTAATTTTAAAAATTATATAAGTTTGTATTGGATGTAGGGAATGTAGGGGTGGGAGTATAATGGTTTTAAATTGTACAAAATTGTAGTGTATACATATATTGTTGTAAAAAAGTGGGACAACAAGAACACGGAAATAAAAATAATAATAATAAATAAAATAAAAAGTAAGAAATTAAGAAAATAGAAAATCTAAAAAAAAATCACTTCTCTCATTTATTTGAAAATTTCACCAATGTGTATCTAACAAAACCAAACAAAAATACCATTATTTATATGCAATTTGAGATAGATTACATGACCACTAAGATTTGTATTTTCAAGACACGTGACAAAGGAGTGAAAATAAGGAGAGCAACATATGACAATACTGAACACTAAACATATGACAAAACAATTTAGAAAAACTGCATCAGATGACAAAACAATTTAAAAAAAACAGTTCAAAGCACTTTTTTTTTTCATATTCCAAATATAGTAAATATGACATTTTGTAAATATTTTGGTTTATTTAGTTTTTTTTAATGCCCCATTTAAAATAGTTTTTTCATGGAATAAAATCATATCTTTAGTCCTTGAATTTTAAGGAATAGGTGCATTTGGTTCCAGATGTTTCATTGATCAATTTAGCCTTTTAGTTTTAAAAAATAGGTTTAAAAGTTGGTTAATTTCATAAATATAATAAAACCCAAAATTATTTATGGTTCGTGTAACAAAATAAGAAAAGTCCATGATGCGCACAATCACTTTTTCATAAATTTCATATATGTGATTTATATCTTCTTTGCAATTTATTAATCACGAGTCATCTCAGTGAAATGAAGGCGCGAGAGCGAATAACTAAAGGTAGAGTGGTTTTTGAGATGGAACTCGGGTCAACTCGAAGAAGTTCCCGAGCGAGATTGGGAATAGAGAAAGATATTTGAAAGATCTTGGGCCTAATCTCTGCTCGAGTCTGGCCAATATTGAAGGTAAAAAAGGAAATTTGAAGGATCTCAGAGTTAATCTCGGCTCGAGTCCGACCGAGATTGAAGGTAAAAAAGAAAATTTGAAGGATTTCGAGGCTAATCTCAGCTCGAGTCCAACTGAGATTGAAGGTAAAAAGAGAAATTTGAAGGATCTCGGGGCTAATCTTAGCTCAAGTCCGACCAAGATTGAAGGTAAAAAATGAACTTTGAAGGATCTTGGGGCTATCTCGGACCTATTTCGGCCTAACGTATTTACACAATTATGTTTTTTCATCCCGGGGCGTCTCGGGTCATTGTAATACTTGAAATCGTGTATAAAAAATCTACACGATCGTGTATTGCACGTGTGTGGCTGGTTTATTTTGTTTTGACGGGGTAATTTTGGTATTTTATATTGTGGGTTTATAGGTTTTTTTCGTTTTCAAAATTTTTTTATATAGTGTAAATATTTTGCCGATTTGTTATATTTTTGAAAATCTTTCTTAAAAGTTGTATAATATATTGACAAACTAAATTATATAAAACACCCCTAAGCTTTATATTTTGTCTAAGAATTACCCATGAATTTTTAAAATTAAAGTTCCAATAGTATCCTTAAAATGTTAAAAAGGTTCAAAAGGACCTTTGTTTGTACTTTTTCTCACAATTAACCTTGAACTTGCAAAACTTTAATAATGCTCTTAAAACTTTTAAAAATTTCTTCCAAAATATGTTTATATTATCAATAGTAGTATATGGATGGACAACATCATTAATACCTTGTCTAAAAAGTATTATTGAACTTTCATATAAACTCTTAACCTTTCAAAAACTGAAAATTAAAACTTCTACCATTTAATAGAGTTATTAGTTCATTAACGTTATCATGAGTTGGAAAAAGACTAAAATTTAAAACAAATTATAGAGGACTCTCACTTTTTCAATCTACACTCTAATTTAAAATTTCCCTCATTTGTCCAATTTTAACACCCATTTTCTTAATCATCAAAATATAAATTAAAACTTCAAGTAAAATCTCAAGCATCTAAAAAAAATTAAAAATATAAAGTTTGTTAATGACTCCATTATTTTTATCTTCCTTCTTGTTATAGTATATATATATATCTTAATTGACGTGGACGAGTCATGCATTGAAAAATGTGGTAATAAATGGATTGATTTAGAAAAAAAAAAAAAGTAATTTTGAAATAAAATTGGGTCAACCAGAACGATAACAATTTTTAAGTTGCTATTTTGAAAAATAGCAAAACCACTTTTATTTTTTCAAAAATAAAAAAATACAATAAATAAAAGTTTGAAAAAACCAAAAATACCCCTATACATAAAGTACTTTGGGAAATTGCCAAAAATAGTCTAAAAATTGGATTGAAAAAGAAATATAGGATTGATTTTGAAAAAGTTGAGTTT
>JBBPDI010078877.1:0-14441 GCA_037974545.1 Cucumis variabilis | reverse complement strand
TTTAAATGTGATTTAAATATGAATATGGATTCATATTTGGAAGCTTGGAATTGATGAAAAAGGTCAAAGATGTAAAATGTCAAAATGTTAACTTTTGACTTTAAAAATTCAAACTTTGACTGACTTTATATTCAAATTATATTCAAATGTAAATTGAATTTTGGAGAAATAAATGTGGATTCATGCTTGGGAGGTTGAAATTATTCAAGACGGACAAAATGGTTAAAAGTCAAAATGTTGACTTTGGACTTTAAAAAGTCAAACTTTCAATTTGATCTAAATGTTGAATTACCATATTGCCTTTAGACTAATTTAAATAATAACACTTTTTGAGATTTGACAAGCTTATCACTTGCATGTGATATGCAAGTGACTTATTGCATGCAAGACACCTACCCCACTTAGTATGCCAAGTGGTGAGATAGGGAAGCTCTTGCATGTAGTTTTCTTGTAAACAAGTTTTATGCAAAGGTGAAATGACTCTTGGATTTGAAATTGAAAATTAATTTTGTAATTGAGAATTACAAAATAAAACCAAAAACTCATTTCATTTTGAGTCTCTCAACATCAAAAAAAAAAAAAAAAAGAGAAAAACCAAAAGGTTAGGTTCTTCCAAAGGATATCATGTCTCTCTATTTCTCCACTATTTTTTAGTCCCACAACTCGATTCCAAGTCTGGAGAATTGCGGATAAACTCTAGTGGTTGAGCTGACTTCAAATTCGTGAAGAAAATCCAAGAGAAGAAAAACTTCAAAGGCAAGTTTTTATTTTAACCCTATCTATGTTATTTTAGGGTTTGTTATGCATGTTAATCACAAAAATTGTTTAGTCACAATTAGAGTAAAAAATTTGATCCTAATTCCACTGCACATGTCTACCATTTCTATAAAGCTATTCTTGTCCGTATATTTAAGTACTCTTTTATGGTAGACCCTTATATGGTATAGGCTTATTGGCATTACTTGTGATTTACGTAATATGTGATGATAATTTTTTGTTATTATTTCATTATTGATGCATATTTACACATTCTAGAGAGCATGTTTTACGAGCTTTTATTCCTAAAAACTTGCCACTCACTAAGTTTTAGCTCACGTTTTCAAATGTTTTCTCTACTCAGGTAGCGATCAAGGACCAAACATTGGTTGAACTCCCCATCATTGATTGTGGACTCTCATTTTTTTTGTATGTATATACTAAGTTTGGTATTCCATCATGGGGTAGTTAGATGTAGCGAGAATGATGCGAAAGACTTGTGTTTTAAGAGATCTCTCATTAGACTGTGATTATTTTATAGGTAATATCTAGTTTGGATTCAAACATTGCTTGAAACATTGGAATAGTCTTGATGAGTGTGAGGTAAGACACAGTTGATGTGTTGTTGAATCTGAAGATTGTATATATGCATATAGAAGTGAAAATTTCTTCCTTTTTCAGGTTTGGCTAACCCGTATTTTAGGAAATATGTTGTCAAAAGTTTGTTTTTAAATAGGACATTCACACTACGATCTAGGTTAGAGGGAAAAACCTAAAATGGGGTATGACAGTTGTTTTTACTCATGCTCTTTCTTTTCTTTCATTTCTTCTTTCATTGCTCTCTTTTATTTTCCTTCTCTTTTTCAGTCTCTCTCTCCCTTTTGCTTTGTAGAAAATCTCAAGTGAGATAATCAGGAAGGAAGTTGGTACTGCCTTTTATAGCTTCTATTTTGAAATCAAAACAAGAAAGTATTGCTTTCCATCGGACAAAAATTTGTCAAGAAACTAAATTTTAATATCTTTTTGTAAAACATCTGTTACAGCTTCACAATCAACACATATTAAAAAACATTTATTTATCAAATCACTTTGAAATTTGTTTATGCATAAAACAACTGATAAAATTTAATTTTTAATGGTTGAATAATTTTTTTGAGCTTTTAGCCAGACACCCAAATGATATTTAACTAATTGCTCTTGACCATTGATGGACTATTTAAGAATGTCACCACATCCTATATTTGATGCACTCATTTCTACACTAAGTGATGCATGTGGATTGATAATGGATAGACAAGGAAGACTCTTGACAAGGCTTTTTAATGGTTTTAATAATGCATGTGAGCTCAGGAGTCCATGGAGGAGGTGTTTTTCTAAGTCGTTGATATAAAGGTTCACAAGTTTGTCTTAAATTTGGAATAAAATCTGAAATATAATTTAAACATCCTAGAAATCTTTGCAATTAATTTTTACTAGTGATTTCATCAAAAAATTTGTTAGCAAATTCAATTGATCTTTAAATTGATTTTATTTTTCCTTGGAAGATTTAACCTAAAATTTTAATTTTTTGCTAAAATAATTTTATTTTGGAGAGAGAAATGATCAAACCATTTTGTTTAATTATCTTATGAAAAATTGTTAAATGTTGTTCTATGGATTGAGGAATATTAAAACATCATCAATTTAAACAATTGTAAACTTTTTGTATGAATTAAAAATATCATTCATTATATTTTGGAATTTAGAAGGAGCATTTTTTAATCCAAATGGAACATTAAATGTTTTATACTTGCCTTTTTTAGTAATTTCGATTTGCCAGAATCTAGATTTCATATCAAATTTTAAGAAAACTAGGACATTTTGTATTCGGTTTATTAGGTCTTTCTTATTTGGTATAGGATAATGAATCCATTCTAATACATAATTTAAAGGTTTATAATTGATTGCAAGGTGAGATACTGCTCATTCAATTTATGCTTGATTATTAACATAAAAAACAGTGCAACTCTATTGTGATTTACTTGGTCGTATAAGCCTTTTTTGTGAAAGCTCTTGGATTTCTTTATGACAATATTATAATAATTCAGCATTCATTTGTATAGGTCTTGCTTTACTAGGGATCTTTGTTTCATGAAAGGTTTTGATGTATGGTAAGCTAACAATGTGCTACTTTCGTTCCCAAAAAGCATGAGGAATTAAAGCACATATAGATTCAATTAATTCTTTGAATTGATTAATTTGATTATGAATATAAGGATGATTTAATTATTTTTTAATTCTTTTATGACTTATTTCTTCCTTCAAAAATTGTATTTATCGTTCCTTTCTATAGATAGAATTAATAGTTTTATAAATTGATGAACTTTGAATGGAATGTATTGTTTAAATAGACATGAGATTTACGAATTTAAAAATAATTTCTTGATCTAGGATCTTTGAGATTATTTCTATTTCATTTACTAAAAAATTATATGATTGAGAAATGAATGAGTTCCTAAAATGATTTCTCCGTCCAAGTCTTGAACTAAAATAAATGTATTTTTGAAACAATAACCTTGGTTACAAATGTGCGCATTTGATAGTTTGTAGCGAATCTTTAACATCTGGCCATCAGCATCGTGTAATTATTCTGAGGTTTTTCAAGGGAAAGTGCATCAGATGACAAAAAATTTAGAAAAAAGTAGCTCATAGCATTTATTTTTTGCATATTGCGAATATGACAAATATGACAACTAATTAATGATATTGAACGGGTATCAGACAACTATTAGATTGTTATTAAAGGGTCATACACTTTTAAATTTCCTACTTTTACAATTTAGAAAATATAGTAACATGGGAGCATAAACTTTTTTGCTAGTTTTGGAAGCGCCCCTTTTTTCAAAGTATTTGATATTTATTAGTCCTTCTCATATACAATTTTGATCAGCCCCAAAATCAATTAAGACATTTTTTGAAGTTGCTTGATATTCATTATTGATAACAACGTTAATGATAGAATACCATTTTTATAATTGAACCTTGTTGATAAGATTAATAAAAGAATCATGAAGAATATTCTCTGGTTGATCTTCATAAGTTGAAGGTTGATCAATTATTTGTTTCTCTTATAATGTTTGAAATTTCTTCCTTTATTATATTTATTTCTCTTTGAAGATCTGGAATAGTTATTGGTTTTATTTTGGGTTCAAATCGAGAAAATATATCTTTAAGGTTGTAGTGTTGAATATTTTGTTGTTTGAGTTCTTGTATAACAAGGTCATCTAATTTTTCAAAGTATTCGTTTTTGGTTTCTAAATATTCAATTTTATTAATGGCTTCAAAAAGAAACTCTTGATCTTTTGAAATAACTTTTATTCTTTTATTGCATGTACAGGTTTCTATTTGATTGTTACTGGAGTATTATGACTTTTCGAACTTAGTATCGTTGGGATTTTCTTGAATTAAAAAAATTTGGTCATTAGAAGATTCTTCATTTTCATCAAAAGATGATGAAGGGTCTGAAGGGTTTAATGAGTTCAATAATTGAATTTTAAAATCTTCTTCTATTTCTAAATTATTAATTTTTCCTTTCATTGGACAGTTGGTGTCATGCAAGGAATCTAGGTGGCCAAGGCTTGGTAAAGTGAACATGGAGGCTAGCTAGGCGAGGAAAGCTATGCGGCCAAGGGCTATGCAAGGAAGGCCAAGGAGGTTAGCCATGCTTTTGGACCAAGTATGTGGCATGACGAGAGCATTCAGATAAAAGTAAGTCCAGGTGTCTAAACTATGTCATCATGCATTTTGGAATCAAGGAGGACATGGAGGAGTTGCTGAGGTATTAACAAGAACTTAAGAGGTGAGTTTAATCAAGGATTAAGTGTCACCATAATTGCATGCAAGGGACTCTATAAATAGGCCAACTTCAGCAATTAATTTCTCATAATTCACTCATGCAAAATCAGTCATTTTGGTCTTAAAAGTTCAAAATTTGAGTCTAGTTTGTAAGAGAGGGTTGTTAGTTAATTTGGATTCAAGGAGGTTGATCAAGAGAAGGTGAAAAGGTTATTTCTCGAGTGAATCTAAGTAAGGTGTACTTCCAGAAGGCTACAAGACTCATTACTTAAAAGTTTTCTTCGAAAATATGAGGTAGGTTAACTCATTTTAGAGCAACTTTGTAGAAGAAAGTTTTATCAAAAGAGTTATGCATATTGAGTCATTATATTTCAAACATGGGTCATAATTTTGAAAGTTAAACAGTGTCTGGGTATTGGCTATGAGTCATGCATGTGTAGGAGAATTTGACTTGGCGTCTTGGTTATAAAAGTTATTTTGGGTATTGCATGCACATGACCAGGTCATGGCACAGTCGAGCGACAAGGTAGTGATCAGGTTGCATGCATGATCCTATCGTAAGAGGTTAGAAAGACACATGGTATGCAGGGAGCACTAACATACGCACCATGCATGCAAGGGGCATTGCGTAGGTAGCAAGCACGCATGCGACACCTCTTGCGAGGTTAGCATGCGGCAGGTCCCAGGCAATGCGCGCACGGCTGGTTGGTCTTTATTTGTGTATGTGTTAGCTGAGACTTAGTCTTAGTATTCTAACATCAATGTAATACACTTGCAATATGTCACTCAGTAGGTTCATTGCACATAATGTGCTCTCTATATCTTTATGTATTGCGTGCTTAATTATAAGTGATATGATCATAGCATGTGAAATGTTCACTATGTACCTCTTTATCGCATGAGACATAAGTCATCGTTGAATTAAAGTTTTCCTACTACTTGCGAAATCCTAGGTTTACCTGGATAATCCAGGCTCGAACACTTGGAAATTGTTTCCAGACATTAGTTATAGGGTATTACTCATCAATTAGGTGAATTGAAAGAATTAAATAATAACAAATGTAATAATTGCTAAACTAAGTATCGGGAGTCAGTGAATAGAGGTAAGAAAATGGTATGGGAGTAAATAGGGGTAAGAAAATGGTATGTTACAAGTTAGAGGACAGAAGGGAATAACCTTCTTCTCCACCCCAACTACAGGCTCTCTTTGTGGTCCTCTTGTGTTACAATTCAGACCTCTTGTGGCCCATGCAGGCCTTGCCCTTCTGTTCGGGATGAAGTGCTTTTATAGGTAGCTTTTTGATAGAAAACTTCTATTCTTTTGAAAGTATCAGTGCTGACGTTGGTCCTGTAAAGTCACGTCACTCCAACTACAATTCTTGTTTTCTAGTGTGCCTTCCTCGCGTGATGACGTGGTTCCTCACCTGGAGATGTTTAATTGTCCGACGAGTTCTCATCGCATGGCTCTTGCACGAGGTGTTTCTTGTCATTCACTAGTTCATTCTTTGTTCATTATCCTATGTTTAAAGATGATAATCACGTAAAACAGGCATGATACTTATGTAAGATGTATTTCTAAATAATTATGTATATTCAACGTAAGTCACACGCTTTGATAATCTTTTTAAGTGTTTTGATCTTGTTATTCTAATAGAAGACGTTATAATAATGGGTATTTATGCACGTTATCAAACATATGTGTTAAGAATGGGACTCTATACAGACGCGGTGCCAGTAAAGGATACACCGACACCACATCGAACGTTCTTTATTGTGAACATACAGGTGGACATCGATAATAATGTTATGCTAATGCCTTGACCGAATGCTAGGTTTGGTTTTACCTTGACATTTTGAGTCAGCCGATGAATCTTGTATTAACATAGGGATTTTATCGACGTCGTCTGGTGTTTCTTCGACTTTGCCTATTTTGATGCCTTACCACCAACACCCTTCTTGACATGGCTCTTTACGTCGGTATAGACATTCCTGACACGTTTTCTAGTTTTGGTCGACACATATATGTGTTGGAAGAACTCCTTCTCCTTGTAGTGTTCAAAGTTGGGCAATATCAAATATCCACACCACACTATACCACTAAATCTCTTCGTTCTTCTCCAAATCCCTCCTAGATTAACTCTTTCTCCATTCCATATAAGTTTTCTTCAGTTTCCACTCTCTCTTTCCTCTCATCATCCATTATATATATTCTTTCTTTGTTTATTCTTTTCCAGTTGTTATGTCATGTTTTTTTTGTTAGGTTTTGTTCGTTTTCTTTCAATTAGGATGAGATTGAGTTGGTTTCTTCAATTGTTTAATTTAAGTTCAGTATTAATTGCAGAAACGGGAATGAAACCTCTTTAGTATGAGATTCCCCATCAGACTCTTTTCCTAATGGGGAATCTTGTCCTTAAGGACAAAAATCATTGGTCTAGCCTCGTTCTCGTTGTGAATCTTGTGCCCCACCATCTGATGAACCCAATTTCACCATTTTGTTATCAATCCACTCAATATTAACCAACTAAACCCAATTCCACCATTCTGTCATCAATCTGCTCAATAATAATCAATCAAATCGCATTTGATTAATGTTGCAACATTGAACCTACAAAATTTACGAAACTAATGAAAAATTAAAATTGGATCAATCATCATTTCCCAAATTAAAAACAAAGTTACAAATAATTTAATTTGAGACTAATTTAACAAATCTCGATCATGTCATGTGTTTTCATCCTGACCTTTGGATTGTTTAAAACTTATTTAGTTCAACTAAATATTATGAATTGGGATAAAAGTTGTTGATGTTGGGATTTATGTACTAAAACTCGTAGATTGTAAACATAATACATTGATCGTTATTAATAAAGTGTTATTATTATAATAATTGTTATTGATTATATTATTAGTTTTGTCTTAATAACCCAAATTCAATAAACTAACATCCTAAGTTGTTTAATGAGTCTCGAACAGTATGTAGAGACATATAGGGATCAATGTTCAAGATCAACTTAAAGGGTCTATAGTATAGGGATAAGGCTCGATACCTTATCCTGGTAACACTATGGATACAACTCACTTTGTATTTGATACAAATGCAATGATCCAACACGTTCATGTAGTTGACATGATAGTGAGGGTATTCTATTCAATGAGATTGCATAATATGGGACAACGAAATAGTAACCACTAGATGTAACTCCGTTAACTAGTTAGGTTTCTATTTCACTAGGATGACCTAGGTAACTTAGTCTTAATATTGAGTGTATTATGAACTCCTGCTTGCAAGGGATTGTCCTTTGACTTTTACGAGTGAGAGTGACCAGATCACCGACTCAATAAGCTTATCATTTTAAGGACATGATCGAGTGGGGAGCTGGAAACATAATTACAGAAGATGAAATTCACTCATTTCCTACTTTAGGGTAAGTATATGAGTGTTTCCTTAAATGGTGTCTCCAGGTCTTGAACAAAGGGACCTACCCTCTCTATGGCGCGAGAGGGGTTCTGTTTATTTGTAGGACCATATAAAAAGGTTGTTCATTAGAGGAGCACTGGTATTTAAGGATTAGAGGTAACCTAGGGATAAAATGGTAAATTGATGCAGCTGGTGTTACGAACACTCGTGAAGGATTAACTTATTGTTATTAGTCTATATTTGTGTACAATGAGAAGAGTTTAGCTGTGACTCTTTAGTAGAGTGTACACATAATTAATAAATATTGATTAATGTGGTTAATGAGTTTAGCCAATTAATCTCATATTGTTGTAGCTTCTGATTTGTAGGTCCATTGGGTCCCCTTCCTAGCTCGTAAAGGGTAATGAGATTTATTCATATTGGTTGTAATTTGAAATGTTTAAATTTACTTTGGGAATTAGTTTAATGTATAGTGATACATTATAATATAAAGTTTATCGAACTTTATTGTATAAATTTAATTTTAGATGTGATTCAAAATTAAGTTATGAGAGATAAAATATTTGAATGAGTTCAAATTTTAATTTAATATGAATTGGATTCATATTAAAATTATTGGTTATGAGAGAAACTTATATTTGAATGTGATTCTAATTTAATTTAAGTTAAATATAAGATATTTAATTTAGTTATTAATTAGTTTGAGAATTAATTAATGATTTAGTTTTATTTATTTAAATTTGATTTAATTAAATTTATAAGATATTACAGAGATATTCATTGAAATAAGATTTGAATGAAATATTAATTAAATAGGATTTGATTAATTATATTAATATAAATCTATAAGATAATGGAGAGATATTAATTCAAATAAAATTTGAATGAAAAATTAATTAAATATGATTTAATTAATTATTAACTAATTGATTAATTGTTAATTAATTAGTAGGTTTGCTAATAGAATCTCATAATTCTCTCCTACTCTTTTTCCTATTCCAAGAAGGAAAGAAAGTTATAAATATCTAGAAGAAAATAATTTTATTTAACGAATTTATAAAGAATAGAAGCCAAGGCTTTTGCTCTGAAAAAAGAAAAGAGTTTTCTCAACTACCTCTAAACTTTTTCTTATCCCAATTGGTTCCTACAAACCAATCTCATCTGAGAGGATAGAAAGATCTCTGACGGGTGGTGTCCAAATTTGGTGGTTTGTAGATTCAGAGACGTAAAGAAACGTAAGTTTTCTGTATCTTTTATTTAGAATTTTGATTCTAAATTTTTGCCAATGTACTGGTATTTTAAGAATCCTAATTAATTTTAAGGATGGTCCTGTAAAATCTTTTGCTTCCATAGGACTTTTATCCCTTCAGTTGGAACCTATAAATAGGCTTTATTGTCTCAAACTTTAAATAAGTACCAAATCCTATTATTTTGGCTCAAGGGTCAACTACATGGATCAACGAAGCAAACCTTCAAAGCCCACTAAAGAATTTGATAAACACAAGAATTATCCTTCATTTCAATAGATCATAAAATTTATACTATACACAGTTTGAGAGTATTTTAAGCATGAAAAATCCAACAACATAGCACCAAGAAGAAACGAAAACTTTAAAACCTAACCAGAATATGAAAAATAAGAATAAAATAAAAGAAATCTTTTTAATTAGGGTTTTATTAAAAAATATAAAGTTCCGACAAAATTTTTACATTGTATAGGAAAATTTTAAAACTGCAAAAGTCCACATGTCCATAATGGGAAATACCAAAAATGCCGTAATCAACATGCAGTTAATAGGTCACACGTGCAAATATAATTTTTCTTCTAAATGATTATGGTACGCGATCGAGTAAGAAATGATACACGATCCTTTAAATAGTATGAATACGATCGTGTAGTTTTTTTAACAATGGGAAAAATTAAGGGATTAAAGCCCTTGGCAGTAGAAGATTTTATAGAGACCTTAGATCAATTTAATTAGAAACTTAAAATACCGTACATTGGCAAACAATTAAATAAAGAAATTTACTTATAATTGAAACTAAGGTTAAGTATGCTTAAACGAATCATAGATTATAGAATTACACAATAAAGTAACTTACTCTCATTGACGTCTCTGAATTTACAAATCATTGAATTGGGGACACCACCCGTCAAAGACCTTCTTATCCTCTTGGATGAAATTGGTTTGTGCGAACCAATTGGAATGAAAAAATGATTTTGAGAGAATCTTTGAGAGGATTCGCAGAGAGGCAAACACTTAGGTTGAAAAACTTGTTTTCTTCTGTGTAATTATAACTCCCTCTTCTTCAAGGAGTAGGAGAGAATCATCGGATTCTATTAATTTAAAAAATATTAAGTTAATAGGAATATCAAATTAACTAACTACTTAATTAATTAATAATTAATTAAATCATATTTAATTAATATTTTATTTAAATCATATTTAATTAATATTTCATTTAAATCACATTTAATGAATATCTCTCACATATCTTATAGCTTTTATTTAATTAATTTAATTGAATAAAATTAAACTAAACTATTAATTAATTCTCCAATTAATCAATTGCTAAATTAAATATCTTATATTTAATATAGTTTCAATTTGAATTATATTCAAATATAAGTTTCTCTCATAGCCAATATTTTTAATATGAATTTAATACACATTAAATTAATATTTAAACACATTCAAATATTTTATCTCTCATAAATTAATTTTGAATCATATCTAAAATTAAATTTATATAATAAAGTTTAATTAAAATATAAAATTTGTATTATAATGTATCACCATACATTATAGTAATTCCCAAAGTAAATTTGAACATTTCAAATTACAACCAATATAAATAAATCTCATTTCCCTTTAGGAGCTAGAAAGGGAACCTAATGGACCTACAAATCAGAAGCTATAATGATATAAGATTTATTAGGTAAATCATTAACCACATTAATCAATATTCGTTAGTTGTGTGTACACTCCACTAAAAACTCTCAGTTGAACTCTTCTCACTGTATATATATTTTTGTGTCCATGCATATAGACCAATACCAGTAAGTTAGTCCTTCACGAGTGTTCATAATACTAACTGGATCAAATTACCGTTTTACCCCTAGGTTACTTCTAGTCCTTAAATACCAGTGCTCCTCTAATGAGCAACTTGTTTATGGTCCAACCAAAAAAAGAAATCTACTTACCCTAAAGTCGGAAATGAGTGAATTTCATCTTATGTGATTATATTCCAGTTTTCCACTCGGTCTTGTCTCCAAAATGATAAGCATAGGATACCCTCACTAACATGTCACCTACACAAACGCGTTGGATCATTGCGTTTGTATCAATACAAAGTGAGCGGTATTCATGATGTTACCAGGATAAGGTACCCAACCTTATCCCTATACTATAGATCCTTTAAGTTGATCTCGAACATTGTTCTCCATATGTCTCTACATACTATTCAGGACTCATCAAACAACTTAGGATGTTTGTTTATTGGATTTAGGTTATTAAGACAAAACCAATAATATAATCAATAATATTTATTAAAATTATAATAATTAACATTTTATAAATAACGATCAATTGATTATGTTTAAAATTTACAAGTTTTAGGACATAAATTGCAACAAAAATGCTTTAAATATAAATGATAGTGTTAACTATGGTAAACAATTGTGTTTAAATAATATCCACATGATCGTGTAGTTCATTTTAAACAATGAAAAAAGGACTTCAAATCTAAATGTTCATGTTGATCATGCTAAACGATCGTGTTGACTATGATAAACGATCGTTTAGATCATATCCACATGATCGTGTAGTTCTTTTTACATAACGATGTCAAAAAGGCTTCAAATCTAAACGATCGTATTGACTAGGTAAGCGATCTTTTAGATCATATCAAACAGATTTAAAAGATCTTGTTATTCTTGAAGAGGAGATAGGAGAAAGAAAGAGAAAATGAAGAAAGAAAGAAAAGAAGATGAATAAAAATAGAAGAAAGAAAATATGAAGAGGAGCTATAGCAATCTGGAAGAGAAGATGAATAAATTGAAAAGAAGAAGAAGAAAGAGAAGTGACAATTCGTTCAAAATATTAAGGATAAATCTAGAATTTATGAAAATATTTTACCGGCTTCATGGGTGTTTTGTTTTTGTTACATAGGCTGTAAATATTTTGGTGTTTTGTTACATTTATGAAAATTAACCTTTTAATTAATTATTTATGTACATTTTTATTTTCAAAATACTAAATGTAAAATACGTCAAAAATAAAATGTCCTTCCTCAAAAGAGAATATGCTAAAAATAAAAATAAAAAATAGAAAAAATGGTCAAAAATAGAAAGAAAAAAAGGTATTTTAAAAAAATATAACAAAGTGACAAAACATTTACACTGTATAGGAGAATTTCAAAAATGGAAAAAGCCCACAGGCCCACAATTGGAAATACAAAAAATTTTCTATGATTAATTGAAATCCAGCGCGCGTACTATATTTGGTAAATGATCGTTTAGATTTAGCTAGCCAAATCTAAAAAAAAAAATTCAAGATTCTTTGGTAGAGAATCGTTTAGATTTGGCTATTCTTTGGTACATGATCATTTAAATTTGATCGTTTAAATTTAAGTAGTCAATTCTAAACAAATTTTCAATATTTTTGATACACAATCGTTTATATATTTGGAATACGGTCGTTTAGATTTGATTGTTTAAATTTGAGTTTCCATGTAAACGATTTTTTAAAGATTTTTTGGTACACGATTGTTTAGATTTGATCATTTAAATTTGGCTACCCAAATCTAAACGATTTGTTTAAGATTCTTTGCACACAGTCGTGTAGATTTGGTTATTTTTTATATACAATCATTTAGATTTTGCAACCCAAATCTAAACGACATTTTTTTTCAAGATCCTTTATATTTGGTGGACAAATTTGAACAACTAACCGTTTGAAAAAAAATAGATCTTTAATATTTGATACATGATCTTGAACTAAATAACAGTTTGAAAAAAAAGAAAAATGATAAAAGAAGAGAAGAAAGACGATGGAAAGAAGAAAAAAATTGCAAAGAGAAGAAAGACGAAGAAAAAGAAGGGCAAACCTGGAAATATTTTTAAAATATAGGCAGCTTTATTATATTTTTGGTAAATAGTTTTTTTTCTATTTTTCAAAAAAAATACACCATCCAAATTGGCTTTTAAAACAAAAAAAATAGACGTACAAATTCAACAAAAATAAAATAACCATGTGATTTAGACAGAGGCAACTAGATAAATGACAAATTTCAAGTTTACTTCGTAAAAATAGCAAAAAATTATTTTAATTATAAAAATGGAAAAACTAAAAGCTTAAATAATAAATTCTTAGAAATAGGACTTAAACGCCCTTACCTTAGTATAAATAACACCTTCTAAAATACAATAATTAGGGAAAAAGAGAACTACACCATAATTAAAACCCAATCCCAAAAATCTCAAATTAAACCTTTTATCTAGCTGGTCCAAATGGAAACCCAAAAAAAATTTAAAATCCTAAAATCCTTCCTAAAATATTTTCATCTTCTTCACTCGTGGACCTCTTCAAAAAGTTTTCGATCCAAATCTTCAACTGTTCTTCATCAGCCATCACTGTTGTTTAGTCGTCACCCTTAATCATTCAACGTCAAACCACTTGCCTTCACCATTGTTCAACCCATACCCTTAATCATTCAACATCAAAGCACCAACCTTCACTGCAGTTTAACATTCATAGCCGTCGAAACACCATATGCCTTCTCCACTGTTCAACGTTCAACCGTCATTCTTCTTGGAGTGAAGTCCAATTTTGACGCCAAATGGCTTCATGGCCTTTGTTCTCAAGGCATCAATGAGGAAATGTTTTTCAGATCCAAAGATAACCACCACTTGTCGTCGCCTTCATTCGTTGGTGGGATTCAAGATGCCGTTAATGCCCACATACTTTTCTCTCGTAAGTTCAAATCTAAACTTGCCATTATAGTCACGAATAGCATGAAAGAAATCTTAAGAAGGTGCCCCTCCGACTTGTCCTCTCAATTCTCCTCTTCTTCTAATTTTACTTCTTCTTCCCATGCTACCCCATGCCATCTTTCTCTTCTCTTCATTGATTTCCAAACCTTCTTTAAGATATTTAAAAATTAAATTGATTTTTTTTGAAGTATTTTAATTATATGTTCTTTGACTCAAAATGGAAGATATTATATTATAATAGAAATGAAATATAAATTATTAATAAATATTACTTTAGTTTAGGATAACAAATATTAATTGTTTCTGAGATATTTAAAATTAAACATATATATTTTTAAGTTGTATTTATATGTTGATAAGTGTCCAATATGCTTTAAGTTTACAAAGCTAGAGGTCCTTCTAGGATCCTTATAAACGGACACAAATGAGACTAACTTA
>JBBPDI010078872.1:0-14442 GCA_037974545.1 Cucumis variabilis | reverse complement strand
TGAACTAAAATGGATATATTATGGTTTTGGCAAATTAAATTAAGCTTGTTGTTTGTAATAATTATTGTAATTAGCCTATTTTGTGGCTTAATTTATTGTTTCAAAGGGTGTAATTTTTATAGAGTCATTAGAGTTGAAATTAGGATGTAATTTCATCAACCGGGTGAGAGAAAAGCTAAAACTTGGAGAAAAATGGAGGATATGCCCAAATTTTAGGCCTCAGACCCAAAAATCGACCCACGATTCAGCCAGCCAATCCACTCGCGACCATTCCTCGTGCATACCCAAAAGCGCCACGTGGCGGGACATCACGCGGCCACGCATCTCGCCCACTTGTGTCTGCCCTTGCCCGTTTCACGTGTCTAGTCGACCTACCTCACACATCTGCTCGACCCACTTTGCATGTGCTCTATTGTGGCCTATGCGGTCCATCTCAGTTGATGACCCGACTCGCCTACACGCATCCACCCGCTTAACCCAGGTTTGACTCGGTTTAATTGATCCATACACCTAGTAGTGGACCTCTTGATTGTTGGTTCTCGGGTCGGTTCAAGGATTTTTGGGCTTGTTCAAAGATTTTTTGTGGTTTTCAAGTCGGTTTGAGTGGTTCGGGTGCTCTAATGTACTTCACCAAATTATTATTGTAATATTTTAGTTCTTGGCTTAATTTATGAGCCAAAATCAGTCCAGGTGTTTAATTAATTATGCATGTAATGTATGTTTTAATTAAAATTGTATGTGCATAAAGTATGCCATATAGATTTAAAATTCCACCATAGGTTAACACGTTCATGCATTAAAAGTATGTTATAATTGTTATAATATATAGTATTCATGTGTGATTAATTAATATGGAAATTAATTAATTGTTTAATTAATTAAATTAATTTTGATTAAATGTGATTTAATGAAATTAATTAATTGATTAATGATTTATTTAACTTAATTAAATGTCATTTAATTAAAAGTTAAATAAATTTAAATTCATATTAATTAATTTCTTTATATATAAGTGATATATTGTTTGATGTTGTTTGTTTGTTATAGTATAGCTAGTTCTTTTATAAGTGTTATAAAATGAATTAGACTTTTAAAATCTATGGTAAAGATAACTTGCATGCTCACCTAGAACAAACAAATCTATCTCTTTTATAGAATAAGGTTGATATCTTGTAAAACTAGTTACAAGAGGTTCACCTGATTAAATCTTGTCAACAAGTCAGATAAGATGACTAAGATTTGGAGGTTCTTAAGTTGATGGTTTACGAAACATCTCTTACATAGAGATCGTAATCAGTTCTTAAGCCTAGTTAACCTAGCTTTATGAGCATGCGTGAGAGATGTGAGGTAATAAAACTAGTTTATGACCTAGACATCGTAGGTAAAACATCTGAGCAATCGTAAGTTAAAATCTGGTATAATGGTTATGCTCGAATGTTTCACCTAGACTCATGATTTGTTTAAGTTAGCCTAAATGAAATCATAAAGTAGTTAAATACCCTTAAAACCATTACAGAACACTTCAGCTAGAGAGTTCACACTGTGAGGTCCATGCAGGATTTTGGCCCGTGCATAGGAGTGAATTCTCTTTACAGAGTGTTTGCATTGATCAATATCAAGGTGAATAGGGAAAGTAGTTCATAGTAAGTGAGTGAGGGTTATGTAACAACACATCCCACAGTCCTTCCATAAGGTCACACCGTGAGATTCTTATAATGCGCTTACTTATCTATCCTGGAGCGATATTCCCTTCGAAAGGCTGTGTTACATGATTCAAAATATCGTGAACTCTAAATGTGAATAGGGTCTCCTTGATTTGTTTTCATGTTGACTTTCCACTTTTGGGTGCATAATGATTCTAATCTCGGAGATTCAAAAATGGAGGGTTACACTTACAAAATTACTAAGTTGTTAGTATATTTTTTATGGAAATAGCGATAACTAAATGCTATAGGAATATGAGATATTCAGGAGTTAGCATCTGGTCAAGATTCTCTTGGTTCAAAGGAGGAATAATCAACTACCCTTCGGTGGGGGTTATTTTAAACCTTTGTAATATCGTTGTAAAACTTTATAATGATGGGTACATTATTAGTATTTGTTAAACTAGATTGGCTTCTTTAGGGATCGTTTGGTAACGTTTCCGTTTTCTGTTTCTTGTTCCTTGTTTCCTGTTCTTGGTTTCTTGTTCCTTCTTTTTTTAGAACAAGAAACAAGAATGTGTTTGATAACTGTTTCTGTTTCTTGTTTCTTGGAAGAAAAAAAAATAGAAATAAGAGAAACAGAAATAGGAAATGTGTTTGATAACTGTTTCTTGTTTCTTTATTTTCTTTGAGGTTTATTTTTTATTTTATTCACATTTAATTCAATTAAACATCAAGCAAAAATATATGTCCTCCATTAAAAATAAAAAAATTATCAAACCTAGATAGGAAGGTCTTTTTGTAATCTTATGGAGAAAGAGATGAAGATTGGGATCTGAAGGACAGAGTTGGCGAAAGGAAGACGAAAACCCATAACGAAGAGAAAGATCGAAACCACGGCAAAGAGGAAGACAAAAACTCACGGCTAAAACACAGATCTGGTAAAAACCCATAAATTTGGCAAAAACCTACAACGGAAAACACAATTCATGCAAAGAGGAAGAGGAAAATCTAGATCCAGCGAAGAGGAAGACGTCGTGTAGAGGAAGACGATGAGAGGCGAAGAGGAAGACAGTGAAGATGATGAGAGAAAGGAAAATGATGGTTATTTGAGAAAGACGATGGAGATAAGAGGAAGAAAAAGAAAACCACATGGAGAGTGGTTATTTGGAGAAGAAGATGAAAATAAGAGAAAGAAAAAGGAAATCACGAGAGGAAAATGGAAAGGAAAAATGAAATAGAAAAATAATTGAAAAAAAGGAAAAGGAAACCAATAAAAAGAATTGAGAAAAAGAAAAAGGAAACCAATAAAAAGAATAAAGGAAAAGGAAAAGGAAACCAATAGAAATAATTGAGAAAAAGGAAAAAGAAACCAATAGAAATAATTGAGAAACAGAAACGGAAGAAACTGCTTTTTTTCCCAATAATTTCTTATAAAAGAGAAACGTTTCTACTTTTTTTTAGAACGAAAAACAGGAAACGTTACCAAACACCCCCATTTCTTAAAAAATGAAAACAGAAACGGGAAACAGGGAACGTTACCAAACGGGCTCTTAGTGATTGTAGTTTCTAAATGAATATGTTTATCTTTTCAACATGAATAACTCTATAGTTCAACTTTTAGCTTTCGAGAAACTTAATGGTGACAATTATACAACATGGAATTCTCAATTGAATACAATACTTGTAATTGATGATTTAAGATTTGTCTTAACTGAGGAAAGTCCTCAAGCCCCAGCCTCAAATGCTAACCATAATGTTCGGGAAGCATATAATCGTTGGGTTAAGGCCAATGAAAAGGCTCGTGTTTACATTCTTGCCAGCATGTCTGATGTTTTGGCAAAGAAACATGAATCCTTAGCCACTGCTAAAGAAATTATGAATTCATTGAAGGAGATGTTTGGGCAACCTTCATACTCCCTAATACACAAAGCAATTAAGCATATTTACACCAAGCGAATGAAGGAAGGGACCTCTGTTAGAGAACATGTCCTAGACATGATGATGCATTTCAATATCGCTGAAGTAAATGTCGGTCCCATTAATGAGGCAAATCAGGTGAGCTTTATTTTACAATCTCTTTCAAAGATTTTTGTACCATTTTAGACGAATGCGTCTCTAAATAAATAAATTTTACTCTCACCACTCTTTTAAATGAGCTCCAACGATTTCAAAACCTTACCATGGATAAAGGAAAGGAAGTGGAAGCAAATGTTGCTACCACAAAAAAAGAGTTAGTAGGAGGATCGTCCTCTAAGACTAGAGTTGGACCATCACAAATGAAGAAGAAGGAAAATGGAAAGTCTCCAAGAATAGTAAGGGAAAGAAAGTTTCTAACGTAAATGTTTCCACTGCAACCAGAATGGGCATTGGCTAAGAAATTGCCCAAAGTACCTTGCTGAGAAGAAAGCACAAAGGTAAATATGATTTACTAGCTATTGAAATGTGCTTAGTGGAATATGATACTTCAACCTGAATACAAGATTCAGAAGTCACTAATCATATTTACTTCTCATTTCAGGAAACTAGTTCTTGTAAAGCTTTCAAAAGACGAGATCATCCTCAAAGTTTGGAACGAAAGAGGTTGTTTTGGGGGAAACATGGGGAGATCTGAAGTGGTTTTAATAGATATATCATACTTAAACATGTTTTGTATGCTTTTCAAACAATAATAAATTTAATATCTTATCTCTTGTATTTGGAACAAATGTATTGAATATATTTTGAAATTATGAAGTGTTCATCTTTCTTGATAATATATTCAATTTTGTTCTACTTATAAACAACTTATATAAGTTAAGACCAATGTATTAAATATATTTTTTTTTATCTTTTATATTTGGCACACGATTTTAAACAACCAAATAACTGTTTGAATTTTTTTTTAAAAAAATAGATCTTTTATATTTGCAGAAGAAGAGAAAAGACGATAGAAAAAAAATCACAGAGGAGGAAGAGATGAAAAACAATGTAAAGGAAGACCAAATCTAAAATATTAAAAAAATGGCCAACTTCATGGACTTTTTCATTTTGTTAGCCGAGCCAAAAATATTTTGTTGGTTTGTTATATTTATGAAAATAAACCTAAAAAAAATTTATTCTTCTTCTCATTATTATTGTTGTTATTGCAACAAAATATATCTCTTTATAATGTCATTTTCGTTAATTTCAATGCTACATGAACAAAAATATTGTTAATGAGTCATCTGGTATTGAATACGATGTTCCACCATGTCTGCACATAAATCATGCGTTCCACCAAATTTGTCAAGTTGAGCTCCAATAATTTTTGTCTATAGACAACGCATCACATAATGTCTCAATAAACTGGTTGAATTGGTAGAACACATCATTTATGTGCAGACATGGTGGAATGTCGTATTCAATACCAGATGACCCATTAATAATATTTTTTATCATGTAGCATTGAAATCCTACAGCATCAATTATAGGTAATCAATTACAACTGATATTTAACGAAAATAACATCATAAAGAGATATTTTGTTGCAATAATAACAATAATAATAATAATAATTTTTTTACCATCTTTAAAAAAAGTTTTTATTTTGTAAATAAATTAAATAGTTATAATGTTTTTCATCAATCATACATAATTATAATAGTTATAAAATAAAATTAAGAAAAAGTTGTTTTTCATTATTATAATAATAATAATAATAATTATTGTGCATCCATTTGCTTGACTTTTATGAAAATAAAAAGAAAAAAGAAAAAGAGAGAGAGAGAGAGAAAGGGGAGAGACGAGGCTGATAAGTGAAAGAAAAAAAAGTAGGATGGGATGCGTCTCTTGAAGAGTTAGGAGTTCTAAAGGGGTATGAGGGCTTATGTTCAATGTGTATACAAGCAGCAGCTTTAGCCCAAAACTTTTCTTCTAGAATGACATCTGATAATAGGCACCTTATCCTTTCCATTATGGTTCTGTTTAGTCTTTCTGTCACTCCATTTTGTTGAGGTGTGTAGGTTACAGTCTTGTGTCTTGTAATTCCACTTTTCATGCAAAAACTATCAAACACCTCTCCACAAAACTCCAAACCATTATCAGTTCTAAGGTATTTAATTTCTTTATTAGTTTATTTTTCTATCATTAACTTCCATTCTTTGAATTTTTCAAAAGTTTGATCTTTAGTTTTTAACAAATAAATCCAACTTTTTCTAGAAAAATCATCAGTAAGGGATTAAAAATATCTTGAGCCACTTAGGCTTGGAGTGGATGCTGGACTCCATAGATCCGAATGGATGTAGTCTAGGATTCCTTTTGTTATGTGTTATGCTTTGGTGAAGCTTTGTTTTCTTGCTTTGCCTAGTACACAGTGTTCACAGAAAGATATTTTGCTGCATATGTCTTGAGGCAGAATGCCCTGTTTAGATAGAGCCTCAAGTCCATTCTGATTAATATGGGACAATCTTTTATGCCAAAATCAGCTTCTGTTAGGTTTAGAGATAAAACTGTATTTGCCTCCTCTATCATTTCTACTCCTTTTATTATGAACAAATCATTTACCTTTTCTCCAACCAAGACTAACTTAGATCCCATAAACTTGAAAAACTCCACCTTTCCCTTTTTATTCACACCCTAGGAGTCTAACATTCCTTGGGAGATTAAATTTCTTTTGAGGTGAGGAGCATGCCTTACATTTCTAAGGAGTTTTACAGTCCTATCTTTTAGTTTCATGGTAACTGATCCAATTCCAGCAATGTTACATTCATTATTGTTCCCCATGAACATAGATTCTCCACTGATCTCTCTATAAGTATTGAACCATGCTCTAAAAGGTGTCATATGGTAGGTGCATCCTGAGTCTAGGACCCAATCATGTTTTCCTAAGAGGTTAATCTGATTGACTTGGTCTAAGGTTGATGCCAAGACATCGATGTAGGTAAAAGATCTTTCTACGACAGAGGCTTCTAGTTGTTTCCCTTTAGAATCTTTTCTTTTTCTTGATTTTTTCTTTTAAGGAAAAAACATTATCGTATTAGGTGTCCCTTCTTTTTTTTGTATTTGCATTTCTTTTTCTATTTTCCTTTCTTATTTTCACTAGAAAAAGATTTGTTACTGTTTTTACTTTGATCGTTTTGGGATTTACCTTTGACAAACAATCCATCTCCACCATGATTTTCTTTATGTGATGATTGTGTTTCTAATTCTCTAGTTTTTAGGGCTGATATTATGACATCTGTTTTTACTGAGTCTCTTTCATATTTTAGAGCATTTTTTACTTCTTTGTATGCATCGGGTAACAAATTTAAGAGGACGAATGCCTTATTTTCATCACTTAGTTTATCCTCTAAGGTTTTAAAATGTGAAACTATTTTCTTGAATTCATCTAAGTTTTCAAATAAGGTTTTTGAAGGATCCATTTTATATGTGAAATTTTTTTCCCTTACATACATTTTGTTTGGAAGATCTTTATAGGCATATAGGCTTTCTAATTTCTTTCAGACTTTATGTGTTGTATCTTCTTCCAGTACTTACCTAATTATGTTGTCACTAAGGTTTAGTATTAGTGTTCCATAGGCATATAATTCCATATCTTCTTTTTGTGTTGCTGTGAAGGTTGTTGGAAGTTCTTTAGGATCTAAAAGGGCTTTATGAGCCTTTTGCTATCCTAGCAAGGCTTTGATCTTTGCTTTCCATAAGGGAAAGTCTCCATTTCCATCGAACTTCTTGATTCCTACTCTTGCTATAGTCATTTTCAGGTCCGTCTTTATCTAATTTCCTTCAAGATTCAGTTTCTTGAATTCAAGAACCTTACTCTGATACCAATTTGTTGGGCCTAAGTATGGTTGTATTGTTTGGGCCTCTAATTTGTGCAGGATATAATGAATCACTTGGAGGAGAATTAGCCACTTAGAGAAAGGAGGATCATCCACGTGTATGGTGGTAAGGGATCTTTGAGTAACGTGTCTGAAAGAAAAGAAAAGAAAGGAGAAAAGAAAAATTAGGGTTAGGAAAACCTTACCTTTTCTTCTTCATCTTCTACCCTGCCTTTGTCTTTTGTTCAAGAAATCTATTGAACTCTTCCTTTCCAGCTTTGATTTTTAGTATGTTATGCTCACAGAAATATGAAGATTTAGTAGAAGGGACAAGATTGCAACAAGGATTTACGAGGTTCGGCAAATAGAAGCCTACATCCACGGAGGAAGTGGATGTAGGATCTTTTCTTTATTGAGATGAGTACACTAATTTCTCTCTTATTGTATACAAAAAATGTGTAAAAGCCTACTTTAGATAGAGAATACCTTTGTATATTTATAGGTGTTTTACATTAACAAAGTTTTTAGAGAAAAGGAATGTAAAATATATGAGTTGGAATTCATTTATTTTAACAAAAGAGAAGGAGAAGGAAGAAGAAAAGAGAAGGAAAGAAGAGAAAAGAAGAGAGCAAGAAGAAGGAAGAAAATAAGAAGAGAAGGGATCGAGAGACACATCAAAACAAGGAAAAAAGAGAAGAAAATAAAGAAGAGAGAGAATTGACGGTCATGGAATTTTAAAGGATAACTCCTGATGCCGCTTAAAATTGCATCAGGAGTTATCCAACCACTGTCAATGCTTTATTCCCCTCTATCTCCCGATGCATTGAGTAACGTGTCAAAAGTTCTCTCACATCTCCCGACTCAATTGTTAAGGCATCGGGAGATAAGGCATCAATGCACTAGTTTGAAGAAATCGCAAACAAAAAGACGTGATTATATAAAAATGAGAAGTAATAATAATATGAAGAAGACGCACAATTATTCAACATGAAATTCAAAATCAATAAAGGCAAATCTTAAATTTATGAAAGTACAATGGTGGCTTTATGAGCTTTTAATTCTTATTAAATGGACCGTAAATATTTTTTTGTTTTGTTCTATATGTGTATAACATTTTTCTTATGATGTATTTAGATTCTTTTAAATTATAATAAATATAAAAAATAAGACGTATTAATAAAAAAAATTAAGTTGTACAATTTCTTTTTTAAAAAAGTAATTAATAATACATGATTATTTTATTACAAAATTTTCAAGTATTTTTATAATTTTTTAATTAAAAATGTAAAATACATTTATTAACATTTTAAATTCCTAAACTAAAAACATAAATAGTTCATTTTCTTAAGAAATAATGAATAAATATTCTATCATAACATATATTTTACAAATTTAATGCGTTTGTAAAGAAATTTATTGTTAAACTATAAGCAAATAATAACTTTTTTTTTTCAATGATATATTTAAGGTATGTCTACTTAACTTTTTATGAATTTATTTTATTGTAAAAGTTAAATTGTTACCTTAATTCTATTCTTTTAAGAAAATTTATAGATGTTTTTAGACCACAATTAAATTGTAGAAATAAGAACACATAATATAATTACATAATATTATTTAAATAAAAAATTTAAAATAATTTCAAAAATTATTCTAGATATAATTTTCACAATGTTCAACACACGTTAATGTCATATAGTACTTATTAGATGATACTTTTTTAATTAAAATAATACTTTAATAATATTAACGAGTGAATTGCAAAATTTTTGTAACAACCAATACATCAAAGAAAAAAAATGATATTTGAAATTAAATAATCATATAATAATAATAATAGTAATTCTTTGACTTGTCTATACGATATATGTAGAGATGTCCATGGGGCGGGGTGGGGCCAGGATGCCACTCCTCGTCCTCGTCCCTGTCACCACCCCCTTATTCCATTTCCCATCCCCACTAATTTTTCCATAAGAAACGGAGCGGAGATACCTCATAGGGATTTCGCAAGGATCAGATTCCTCACGAGAAAATATTCTCCATTTTTTCAAAAGTTTTTATCTCATTTTTCATTTCTCATTTACTTGAAATATGTATAGTTTTTTTTTTTACAAGTTTTAATCTCATTTTGCATTCCACATGTACTTGAAATATGTATAGATTTCGAATGTTGTTTTATTTTCAATAGAATATTATGAATTTTCTTATTTAAGACAATTAAAATGTCAAATTCTCATTGTTTATAAAAATAAAAATTCAACTATTAGAAGAATCACTTAGAAATTCATCCATAAAATTAAAAAATTCATTAAAAAAAATTAAAAGATCAATACATAACTATTCTAACAAACTTCATCGTATTTTTAAAGACATAACAACAAATTTCAACATATACATATACTTTTTGGAAAATGGTAGGAAAAAGTTCACAACATAGTTAAATTCGAGTCAAGCCATCAACGAATTTTATTCAACTTTGTAGGAAATAATTTTAAAGAAAGATATTATACAAATTAGTATGAATAAATATTTAAATAATAATAATAATAATATGCAAACTTGTTACTTACATCATCGTCTAGGTCTCAACCGTGAAGAACATTTTCCAATATTTTAGCATCAATAGGAGTATGCTTATCTATGTGAGCCATGTACAAAAAAATTAGATCTCAAATTGTAGTTATTAAAAGTTTGTTAAATAATTTAAACAATAGTATTTAACTCATACCTTTGGCCCATAGCCAATCTTGAGTACACATCAAAGCTTCTAATAAGTTTTCATGAATTTGAGAATGATGTGAACCTACATATCTACCACTAATACTAAATGCAGATTCAGAAGCAATAGTAGTGGTGGGAACAACTAGAACAGCCTTTGGAATTTCATACAAAACATTATACTTAACTCAATTCAATTTTCACCATTGCAAAATGTTAAAGTCTTCCGTTCGTAGTAAAAGAGACTCATTCAAATAACGATCAAGCTCTGATTTGATATTATCAACATCATTCTCCACATTACTAACAAACTCTTCAAAAGGAGAAGTTTGACTACTGCTTCCATCACGCTTTGAAGTCAAATAAGATGTAGAATGTTGAGGTTCTTCTATTGTACTTGATTTTGAACTATAAAACTTCATCAAACCACACACAATTCTCCAACATGTTTAATTTTTGCAGTATAATGAGATCCATAAAGTTAAGGAAAATAAAACTCGATCAATCTCATCTTGAAGCTAAGATTTAATACTGCAGCTATTGCTAACACACCATGAATCACACTCTCAATGCTTTTCAAACTTGGAAATCATTCTTGACACCATTGCTTGTATCTCCTCAACATCAGAATTAAGCCAATTAGAAAGTTTCAACCTAATTTCACAAACTTTTCAAAAAAATATTGGAGGTTGGATAACTTGACCCAGAAAATAATTCAATCATCTAGTGAAATAGTTCTAATCTATCACACATTTCTTTGTTAAAATCTCAATTTATCTCTAAAGGAAGACAAGTGTACAGTGGCTCACGTTATTTTAGACGAAGAAATACATCCTTGTATTCCAAAGCAATTTTGAGAATCACATATGTTGAATTTCATCTTGTAACACAATCAAGACATAGTTTTTAGTGCATGGAATTTGTAATTGACGAACTCCTTTCTCAAAATTTTCTTTTCTTTTTGGAGGGTCCAAAAATGAACTGTACCTCTAATCTTCTCTATACCATTAGAAATTACAGTCAAACCATCTTTCACTATTAAATTTAAAATGTATGCACACAATGAAAGTGTCCTTAAATCTAACTTTCTTAATAAAATGTCAACCATTGCATAATTTGTTGAACAATTATCTACTGTTAAAGTGGACAATTTACGATCTATGTTCCAATCAAATTACACTCTAGCAATGCATCAACAAGTAAATGTTCAGTATGTGGATGTGACACATGTACAAACCTATTATTACGTAATAATTTGTTAAAATAGAAACTATTAAACGTTGAACAAAAAATATATTATACGATGAAATATTTAAATTAAATTAGCTCAAAAGTCTACTTTTTAGGATCCAGTAACCATCAATAAAATATGCAGTGATTGTCATGTATCCCTTTTTCTGACTTGTCACAGTCCACTTGTTCGTAGTAAAGACAACCTTACTTTTGTTGCTTTCCAAAATTTCATTGTTTTAATTATCTCTTCTTCATAAATTTTTATTATATCTCTCCTCATCGTGCTTCTTGAAATCATCTTAAACATTGGTTGAACACCACTAAAAAAATTTCTAAATCCTTTGTGTTCAACCATATTTATAGGATATTCATGTAAAATTATGACACATGCAAGGTCTCTTCTAGAAGCTTCATAATCAAAGAGGACTGAATTTAACACTAATTTTTCTTCATTGGTTTTAGTGGGTTTCAAGCACGATTGCCTAATATCTCTTTGTCTACGTGATGGACAAATTTTGAAATGATCATGTAAATGTTTTGTTCCATTTCTAGATTCTACTCTTAACTTTTTTCCACAGTAGTTACATATTGCTTTCATGGTATCATTTATTTTTTGTCTTTTATAATGATTCCATACAACCGATGTCAATCTACTACTTTTTAGTATTTCCTCATTATCATCACTATCTAATGTAATTTGTGTAGATTGATCATGACCACTTGAGGCACTATTCATTGGAGTCGATTCACTCACGTTCATAGATATTGGAGTTGAACCACCTTATTCTAACTCATTATCGTTAGATAGAGTCATTTTCACATACAAATAGTCAAAATGTACTCTCAAAGTAAAAGAGATTAACCTAATTTCAACGCATAAATGATCATTACCTTAAAAAACATATCTAGATTTAATTCCTAATGCAAAAGAATTCCATATTTATGGTTTTTTATAATTATGTAAATCTATACAACCATTTTGAGATTTTCACATTATCTTTTTCTAATAAATAATCTTATTAAATTTGTGTTGAAAATAAGAAAAGAAAAATTAAATACTATTTTAGTTATAGGATTTCATTCTAATTCTTATGTGTTCAAATTATATCTAATTTCACGTAGATGTCTGTCGTGTAAAAGAAATGGAGCGTGAAATGTGCTTCCTAAAATTTTAAGAAAAGATCATAGTAAAACTTTTTTTTTCTGAAAAAATTTACTTACAAAACTAATAGAATAAAAAATTATTTTAAAGATTTGTTAGAAATATAAGTACTAAATTTGAATATTTAAAAATAAATTTAAAAGAGCTACTAGCAAGAATATTTTAAACATCAATAAAAAAAAAGTTCATCCAAGAAATTCCAAATAAATGGTTTATTTGAGTAAGTTTTACTTCAATGGAAAACTGAAATTAATTAAATACGACTTTCATCACCAAAAAAATAAATAAATAACTAAAAGAAATTAAAGCCTCTAAAAGGAAGCCTAAACATTAAACACAGACAATTACATTTGCTGATTTAGATAATGAAAATCTCAAAATATTTGTATAGATCTACTCATTTACATAATTATAGAGAACCATAAATATAGATTTACATGATTAAAAATGGGCAAAAGAGCTGGGAAATCACTCATATAAAAAAAATAAATCACTCACCACGGCTAAATACGTGATGGATAAAACTAGAAAAAAAAGAAAGAAAAGGCAACGATGTGGAGAAAAAAACAGAATATATAAAGGAAGAATAGAGATGAAGAAACTAGAAAGAAATGGAAGAAGTAGAAAAAAAAAAGGAGAATGTCATATGCATCAACTGATTTTAACAAAGTTCATATAAAAAAAAGTAATTACCGAATTACTTTAACTTTTTTTTTTACTTAATTATATATATATAAGTAATTACTGAATTACTTTAACTATTTTTACTTATAATTAATTATATAACATATATTTATATTTAATTATATATATATATATATATATAAAATTAAATATATTTTGGGGCGACGTTGGGGTTGAAGACGAGGATGGGGAATACATTTCCCATCCTCGGCCCTGATTTGCCAATGGAAAAAAACCTCCCCAATCCCTCCCCTATTCTTCGTGTATATAAAGATTTCTCTCTCTATTCATATTAGGTCCATGCGGGTTAAATGGACATCTTTAGATATATATTTTAGATTTGTAATGATTATATAATGATGATGTGACTAACATCAATTTGTAACTGTTTTATATTTTAAGTGTATGACGTATAAGAAACTATTTATTTTCATATTTGATTTCTTTTCATAGAAAGTTTTTTTTTCTAAAGTTATCACAAGAAAATTATCTAATTTATAACATGAAATACATTTTATTGAAGTGTTTATAATATTAACACTAAAGTTTTATTTTTAAAAATTATTATTTTACTTTTTCTTTCCAATAAAAAATATTTGAATTCATATATTTGAATTCTTTTTAAATCGTTTAATTATTTAAAATTTAGTCTTATCCCTTTGTTAACAATAATTTTTTTATATTTTATATTTTATATTTTTAATCTTTCTAACTTTTGGAAGCATTTGATTTGAAGGAACGAAAATATGAAAATAAGGGATGAAACAATGTACAAAAATTGGGGGACATGCATCAACTGATGTTAACCTACAAGGAAATGGTCTACGACGACAGTTATTTTTGTTGCAAAAAAATCCATGACAGTTATTTACAGTCATAGTATCACTTGTCGTGGAAAGTCCTTCTATGATAGTTCCAAAAAACTGTCACAATATGTGTTTCATGACAAAAACTAAATGTCATTAATTAGTATTTTATGACAACAAATAACTGTCATTTTTTTTATTATGACAACAAATAACTGTCATCATTTACACATTGACGACAATTACAAAAATGTCACGAATTCTTATATTATAACTGTAACACCCACAAATTTTGGAAATTCGGATTTTTATTCAATTTGAATTTATTGGGTGTTATTTTAAATAATTTGAGGTGTTAATTGTTTTGTGGAGATTAGGATTTATGAAAGATTGTGGAAAGGAATATGGTTAATTATTGA